>PVIY010027438.1:0-34204 GCA_004026745.1 Myrmecophaga tridactyla | reverse complement strand
AAAAAAAAGAAATGCTCATTTTCATTAGCTATAAGGGAAATGCAGATCAAGACTACACTGAGTTACCACCTCATACCTGTAAGAATGGCTGCCATTAAACAAGCAGGAAACTACAAATGCCAGAGAGCATGTGGAGAAATTGGAATTCTTATGCACTGCTGGTAAACTAAATATCAAGTGCCCCTATGACCCAGTTATACCACTGCTCAGTATATACCCAGAAGAACTGAGAGCAGTGACATGAACAGACATTTGCACACCAATGTTCATAGCAGCTTATTCACAACTGCCAAAAGATGGAAACAATCCATGTGCCCATCAACAGACGAGTGGATTTAAAAAATGTGGTATATGCATATGATGGACTATTATGCCACAGAAGATGAAATGAGGTCCTGAAGGACATGACAAGATAGATAGATGAGCCTTGAGGACACAATGCTAAGTGAAATGAGCCAGACACCAAAGGATAGATACTATATGATTCCAGTTTTAAGACCACGGTAAAAGTAAAATCAGAGGCTTATAATACAGAGTATAGGGAACCTAGAGATACATGGAAACTAGAGATGGGTGAACGGTTAGCTAATGAGTTTGAACTTAAATGTAAGGGAATAGATAGAAGTGAAGGCGGTTCTCTAGTGGGTCTAAAAGTAGTATTATCATATTGAAGGTGAACATGATTGAAAGGGTTGTATAGATTTATGTGTCCCACTGATTAACACTACAAATATAAATGAGTTATTGCATGAACTACTACAAAGCTATTAATCTTGTACAAAGAGTGTATAAATTCGAGGTATAAGAGGAAAACTGCTCTTGCATGCTATGGGCTGTGTTTAACAGGAAAACATCAGCAGTACCACAGCAGGGGTAAATAATGGGGGAGGGACAAGAGTTAAGGGGACGTTTAGATTTCCTATTTGATGAGGGTGTGTTTATTGGTTTATCTTTCTCTTGGGAGCAATGAAATGATCTAATATTGAGTGTTGATGGACTGTGGACTTTGGGCATTATACATGATGCCCAATGAATGCAGGTGGCTGAAGGATGCGCTGACTGAGGAGCAGATTGGCAGACAATGGTGTGATCGAACAGTGTGCTGCTACAAGAAGGAAGTTGTGAGGCACGTAACACTGTGAATGAACCCGTGGGACACTCAGCGAGGCAAAAAAAAGCCAGAAACAAAAGAGCGAATATTGTATGGTCCCGTTTAGAAAGTGCTTGTGGGAAAACAGGGGCCTGATTGTGGGCTCTTATAGCAGTCACATTTGGTCTGGAGTGGTGGTGGTGGTTTTTGGATTTGGGGGCCTGTTTTGTATACGTATGACCTGGTGCTTAGAGGTCAGGATTAAGATGGTTCAGAGTACGGGGATGGTGAGGACATTGTCTCTGTTTAGGGCCTTATCTGCTCTTTGGGATAAGGGAAGAGGGGTTCATTTTGTCTGGAGCCTAAAATTTTCTGTAGCACATGGTCTGGCTCAGCCTGCCTAGATGGATCATTTGAGCAGTGAGCACAGGGAGCCCAGAGTGCGAGTGAAGGCCTTTGATCCTGTATAGCTTGGTGTGGTGTCTGGATGCATCCCAGAGCACACTGAGCGATGATCAAAGGACATTGGCAGAGTTCCTTGAGGGGTGGAAGAAAGATTATGGAGCTGGTGAACTTTGCCACCAGGGAAACCCCTGATGCTGTGTCCAGCATCGGAGATGCCCAGATTGATAGGCCAAGTCCTTGATCTTGAGGCTTGCTTTTGTGAGGCTATGTATGTAGCAGAGAAGCTTAGCCTACGTATAGGTGTGCCTAAGAGTCACCTCCAGAAGACCTCTTTTGTTGCTCAGATGTGGCCTCTAAACCCAACTCTGCAAGTGAAAACATTGCCCTCTCCCCTATGTGAGACGTGACAGCCAGGGGTGGAAGTCTTCCTGACAGCACAGGTGATGACTCCTAGGGATGAGCCTAGTCCTGGTACCATGAGATCAACAATGCCATCCTTTCCAAAAGGGGGAAAAGAAGTGTAACAAATAAGGTATCGATGGCTGAGAGTTCTTACTTGAAACTTTCAGCTTTCTTCCCCACCTTGCTCTTCAGTCTCTGCCCATCTCTCCATCCCTTGTCAGTGATGAGGAGCCTGGATCCTCATTGGCATCACCCCAGGCAGACAGTGCCCTTCCGGGTTCCCACTTGGGGGTGGGAACTCATCTTACCCACCACTGCTCCTCCAAGGCAGAACAGGTCACCTCCACAAGCAGGAGCTCAGATCGGGGCCCCTCACGCATCCATGTTAGCAAAGACTTGCTTGAGAGAAGAATGAGTGTTGTGAATCTTAGCTCAAGAATACTGCACAGCATGCCCCAGGTCAGCTGGTGATTTGTGCCTTCTGCTCCCCTGTCCAGGGCTTCCCCCATTATGTGTTCCTGTGCTCAGGGTGCCAGGCCCAGTGCGGGCAGCACAAAGGGAACTCTAACATCCGTCCTTGAAAACTTCTTGCCTCTTTCTCAGTCAAGTACATCAACTACCAAATCATGACACTATTCTCACCAAGAAGAGAAACAAAAGTATTAGATATTTCAATTAGAAATGTTATTAAATAGTATGAGGGTAAAAAGCAACACCAAGATAGCAACTTGGATATTATATAAATATAAAATATACGCCAAATAATATAGGAAAAAATGAATTCTTCTCTATTCTCCACACCCCAGAGCCCCATCCTGGAATGAAAACAGGCAGGCCTTAACTAGCAGACAACCAAAACCCCACAATAACCTTAAAAATGTACACCGTAAAAAACGAAAGAGGCATTTAACAACAGAAATCTTCTCATACCTAAGCCAAGATCAGAACAAGTAGCATTAGGAAAGGTTCAAGCGGTGGGATGAGATTGTCCCGAGTGTGACCACAGCTGGACTGCAGAAGCCGCTCCCTGCCTTTAGCCTGGGAGCTCTAGGACATTCTACCGTCTGTACACACAGAAGCCGGTGTGGCAGTGAATGTGGCAGTGCGAGAAGCCAGTTATCAAAAACTTCACCTTGCTGGCTGCCAGGGTATTTCCCAGTTGACTTTTTTTTTTTAAGGTATGAAAACTCTGAGAAATTGATGAGTCAAATGTTGAAAAACATTAGCTGCACAGTCATTTAGCACTCCTCCCCCCCCCGCCCCCGCCCCTGCCCCGCCCCAGCCCCAGAAGCTATAAGATACACAAGCCTTGTCTGGCTTTGCTAGGCTAAAAGGGATGGTAGATGGAAGAAGCAGGAAAGCGCTACGTCTACGTTTTGTCTCTCACACTGGGGTTAACTCCATGAAGAGTCTGCCCTGAGTTAAATCTTAAGATCTGCAAGCCTGAGTTCCAAAGAGGGAAGCACAAGATTACCTGACGCCCTGACAGACGTGAAATGGGAGGTAACGACCCATGTGCTGGCTTGGAGCTGTTACGCACCCCACAAAAGGCTCTTTGAATCCATCCCAGTGGGGGCAGACCTACTGTGGGTGGCAGCTTTTGGTTCAATTGAAATGTTACCCACCCCATTCAGAGTGGGCCATAATCCCTTTACTGGGGTCCTTTATGAGGATAAGAGAGAGAGAAACACCCTGGGAGAAACAAACAAGGACCCACGGGAGCTGAGAGAGCTATTTTGAAATCAGAACCAGACATTGCCATGTGCCTTCCCATGTGACAGAAAAACCCCAGATGTCAGCAGCCTTTCCTCAGAGAAGGTATCTTCTTGACGCCTTAATTTGGACATTTTCATGGCCTTGGAACTGTAAATTTGTAAGGTAATAAGTCCCCACTGAAAAAGCCAAAACATTTCTGGTTTATTGCATTCTGGCAGCTTTAGCAAACCAAAACGATCCATATCAAGAGAACACGTCATTCAGAAAAGGAGTGGGTCAGCCCTGGAAACAGAGAACAGGAAAACTAAAACCAAGGCCTGTCCATGGGGCAGTGCCTGCTCCTGGCTGGGTGCACCCCAGACCTGCTGACAGGAGCCCTTGCAGTGGGGAGGGGAGGAGGCATGCCATGCCCTAGGCTGAGGCATATACCTCTGCTGCTCTGATGGACCTGGAGTGCCTGTTTGCAGGCTGCCTCATGTATTCTTTCCTGCCACTCACTGGGGCCTGGTTTTTCCTCCCAGGAGTCAGCCTTTGGCCCTTCAGTTTGGGTAAACTCATGCCCACCTCCATGGCTAGGCCCCACCTGCCTGGACAAGCTGGTCAGTGTTGCCCTCCCCTCCCCCTGCCACAGGGCTCAGGACTTGGGTTGGAACAGTTGGAGGACAGGGCTCTTCATTGTGGGTGGACTTCAGCCCAGAAAGACGCAGACCTGGAGGCCACCTTGTGAAGCCAGCACCAGGAAGAGGAGCCAGGGCAGGAAGGAAGCACCCCCTCCGTTCCTAGTGACATCGTCTGGGCTGTGGACCAAGGCCAGCCGAGCTACAGACTGTTCATTCATGTGAGTCTATGCCTTTCCAGTTCCAGTAGAGGCCATCAACCTCCACATCCTGTGCTTTCTGGTAGCACACGTCTTCCAGGGCCTGTGGAGTCTGTGGGACATCAGGACAGAGGGCAGGAACCACTTGGTGTTCCGTTGGTGTCACCTTATCCTGCACTTCTGTCTTCCAGCTTTTTTATCACCTGATTTCTATAATACAGTTCCCATATGGTGACACTGCCTCCAACTAATTAATCTAGAGCATGAGATAAAACAGCTGCAGTCAGTTTTCAATATAATTACAGCTTATTCTCAGTATTTTTTATTGGCAGTGGAAAATGCTTCAGTATTTTATTGAAAGAAAGCAATAAATAATACTGTGATAAAAATAGTTCAAAAGTAGACTGTACATACTTTGTTACAGAATCAGGAAGTTCACAAAAGATTAATAGAAAAACAGAACAGTAACAATGAATTGTACAGGTAAATTAAAAGCAGAAACCAAAACGGAAAAAGACATGCTCTATCTACCTATATACCAGTTGCATAATAAATAATGCACCATGATCTGAACACATTTCTTGCTGGCTTTTTTAATGTGCCATTTAAAAAGTAAAAGTTACATTTGCTACTTATACAATCCAAAATGGCTATATCATCAAAATCTAAAAACGTGTGTCTAGACTCATTCTTCCAACATGTTTACAAACAAATGTAAAAAGATGATTTACATAAGAAAAATAAGGCCTTTATCAAAGTTGCACTATGTTATTTCCAGGATCTCATGCCCTCCTCTTCTACGTTGCACCCCATCTGTGAAGTGAGAGCACGGCACCTCAGGCCCGGTCTGCTAGAGCAGGTGAGTAAGTGCCTTTTGGCCCAGCTCCCACAGAAGACAGGGAGAAGATGCCAGGCTGCCCTCCCCACAGGATGCCCACCCTGAGGCTTTCTCTCACAGCTGAGACCCTCTCTCAGCTCATGGCTTCTGGTCCGTCCCTGAAGACAGGTCACCCGAGTCCCACAGACACTAGTCAGGAAAGAGTTCACCTGACCTAAGAGATTCCTGTAGTCTTCTGATCATCTTTTCAGTCCAAATTTTATTATAAGTTGATATTTACCCCTAAATATCTGAAGCCTGTTCAAGCTGCAGAATAAAGCATTTCTTGCTAGAAAAAGCATAGTTAAGGTCAGTCATTAAAATACAACAATAATCACTTGAAATTAAGTCTGCTTATTTCAAAATGATTGTTGACAAGCTAGTTTATGTTTGCAAAGGATAATGCATACTTGCTTGTGTCATGACAATTTTACAAACATAGTAAAATCCTTTTCTTCTGTCATGGTTTATTATTAAAAAATTAACAATGATAATTACAATAAATGCATAATTTACAAAAGCCCTATATTTGTTCATAGGATTTATACATACAAGCATTACAGTACATTCATTTGAAAGACTAAAATTAGGTATAAGAACATGAATTGATTTGAAAGGATATTTATAGCCTGGATATACATGAAAAAGTAAGTAACTATATAAATGAAGTTGTAAGTTTACATAAATATAAGAAACATTAAATTCTAAAATATTTTCTCTATGGTATTCATGAATTTTTCACTAATTAAAAACTCTGTAATAAAATATCTTAGGGTCCATATAACAAGAATTAACAGATTAAAGATCCCACTGGGTTCTGAAATGGAGTCCGTTGGATTCAAAATGCTGCATAATCATCTGTAGAAGTAGTGTGGGTAAACTGGAAAATAAAAGCAAACAAAAAAACACTCTAAGACAAACCGCAGTGACAAAGTACCATGGTTTCCAAAGCTGTGCCCATGCTTCTCAACCACACAGGCCCCCTCAGCCTCCCCTGCTTCCAAGGCTTTGGCTGCCTTGGGGCTCACTAGATGACACATCAAGGACTACAGATATCAATGAGAAAATTCCTTGATGAACTTCATTTTGGCACATCTAAAAATTATCATTTCTTAAAAAAGAAAAAAAATATATTAAGAAGCCAATTAAACATTCCAGCACAGGCATCAAAACAGAACGGAGCAGAAGAGAGCAGAACACCCTCACAGCCCTCTGAGCAATGGGGTGAAGAGGTGAAGTCCTCCCAGGCCTCCTGGCCTGCTCAGCTCACACCCCTAAAGGTCCCCAAGTCCCAGCCCAGGGAAACGCCTACACCCAGAGCAGAGGGGAGAGTCTCCGAGTAACTGCAGTCCTGCAACAGTGGAGCAGTTGTTTTAAAACCAGTCTTTCTAAATGGAATGGCTATGAGCATCAGCCGATATAGCCTCACGAAACTTAATACATGATTAACCATGAAACTTTGGGGCTTGTTTCATTTGAGAATATGTATTTATCATCAACAAGGCAGCACCGACAAACTGGAGAACTGTACTGTGTGCACACACATGCCCATGGACGCTCCTGGCCACACCGGGCAGCCAGATCCATCCTCTCTCTACCCACGTCGTCTCCTTTTCCCCTGCCCCCACCCCCCACCCTCCAAAAGACAAAGAAAAGATACTTATTTGAAGTACCAAAAAGCAGGTACTTCAAATAAGCTGGAATTTCCAGATTTAAGGAAAATGCAGAAACATTTTCCTTTAAAGACAAGGATATCCTAACTTCTTTATGATAAATGGTAAGCATATAAAGAAGACACACATCATCTTATTGGGGGCACAGAGCTTTGTGTGTCTATATTTTAAAAATTCCTAATGCAACTGAAATTGGCTCTCATGGCCCAAAGCCAATAAGACTCAACATTAGGACTTTGAGCCTGCCCAGGCCACACCTTCTCACACCCATAGGGACAGACGCTGCCCTCTACTCACCAACAGAAGGCTTTAGCAGGAGTAAGTCCTGACTGTGGCAGAGTCCAGCCTCTGTGTTCCTGATACATTGCCTGTTCCAGCCATCGTGAGAGGAAGCGTGCAAAACACAGCATGCAGTTAGTGTGGGAACGTCACGCAGGGGCGTGACTACAGACACGTTTTCACACCTGCAGGGGCACCTTCAGAGGGTCTGAATTGACCCTTCTAGAGTGGGAGCAAGTGAGCTAGAGAAAGGCCAAAGTCCCACCGAACGGTGGTTTTCTTCAGCGCTCAGGTAGCTCTGTAGTCACTACAAGTTAATCCCAATTTAGGGCATTAAATGATATAAAAACAGTTTTAAATGTACAATTTACATACATGACAACTATTAACAACAAAGTTAAAGGGATAACTTTGTTTCTTTCCCACCTCTCTAGACAGATCACAGGCCACTCCTTTGTCTTCCCCGCCACCCTCCTATCAGGGGTACCACATAATGAATGGACAAATAATAGGAAGGAGGAAAGGCAGAGCTCATAAAAGTTGGCAACTGTGTGTGGTTTGAAAGTCACTCACTTTCCCAGCATGGAGAGAAGTCCTAGGAATACAGTATGTATGCTGAAAGCCACTAGACCACTACATCATGAAAGAGTGTCCTAGCATCACCCATCAATACAAACAGATTTACAAGTAGGGATGTCATTCTCATGCTCTGAGGACCCAGAGAGATGCTTGGCTCCGTTAGTTGGTAGAGTATGACAAGATTCCACCAGACAAGAATTTAAAAATAAACATAAAAAAAAAAAATCTATATTATAGTTAAAGTTTTATAAACAAATGTTAGAATTAATTTTAAAACAGTCAAGTCTGGCCATGCAACCATACTCAAACGCTGGGCAGCGTATTCAGTTGGCCGTGCACCCACAGGTGGTGGGCCTCCGGCCCCATCACATACCGTCCATCTGCATCTTCTTTGGCTGCATAGAGGGTGAAGACATAGAAGAAGTGACCCTGAAGTTCGCAGGGAGAGTCTCTGCTGATCCAGCAGCTAATCCACGAATGTCCTTTGGTCTAAACTTTTTTCTCCATGAAGGTGCTCTCCTAAAGCTTTTATCATCATCCTGGCAAAAGAAAGAATAGAAAAAATAAATTAATTTTAAAATAAAGGACATAAATATGCAATAAAGCTAAGTGTTCTTTAAGATGACTGCTGAAATCGTTTATGTATTTTTGTTCACCCACATTTAAACCCTTCTTGATGACTATAAGTGATTGTCCAAACTGGACGTTTCTGAGCGGGAAAGGAGAGGCATGTACTCCCTAGGCAGGGGTACCACCCGGGGGTACTGGGACTTTCCTGGCCCCACCAGAGTGCATGCTTCCTCCCTCTGTGACCGTGCTTCACTGGTTATCTTACAGAAATCACCTTCTTGCCATGTAACATCTAAAATAATCAATCCTAAAAACTGTTTTCAAGCTTTAGATGATTCTGTCTTATGCCAGGATACAGTGAATAAGTGCTTCCTCTTTAGAGCTGTCCTCCCCACTCTATCCCCTTATTAAACTCAAGTTTTCTTGCAGTCCAGTGACAAGAATAAATAACAGTGTGAGAATAAATGAGTCATGTTTCTAACATTAGGGAAAATTAACCATTTGTATGTTTTTAATATACTTCTGAAACATACCCGAAAAACACAGAGACTCTGGATTGGGGCAGGACATTCCATGTGTGCCCAAAAAGCCAATTTGTGGACCCTGTTCTTACACTTTAACCAATGATTTGTGATGTGAAAACCATTTTTGTCAGGTCTCTAATTGAAAAAAAAATCACCCTGCTCTGTTAAAAATATTAGTCTGTTTAATAGTTCATATGATGATAAATTTATACGAATAAAAACTCGTAAAGTTATCTGCACATTTAGAAAAGAACCTGGCTACATGGCTTGACTGCTTATCATAAAAGACATGATCATAGCCTACAGCTAATATTTTAAGTTTTAAAAAACTTTAAAAATTAGACAAAAACTTACTTCATCAAACCTTCTGTCAGTACCCATAACCAAAAGGTTGTTAAACTCTCTTTCCAAGACAGCACGAGCCTGAAATCATAACAAAGACAAAAAAAAACACCAAACTTCCATTAATCTACTTTGAAAGATGTTAGAGCACATCACAGATATTTTTTTAACTAAGAACTTTTTAAAAACTCAATACAAACTATGAATGTGTTGACTCATGATACTATTTGAAATCAGGGATTTTTAACATGGGGTTCAAGGATGGACGTGGGGGGGGCAAGGAGTCCACGATGTCTTGAAAATCATATGCAAAACTGTGCTGCATAAATTAACAAAGAGGAAGTAACAAATATAAATGTTTATGTACCAATCAACGCACTCCAAACTACATGAGGCAAACATGGCAAAGCTTAAGGAAGCCATAGATATTTCTGGAATAATAGTGAGAGACTTCAACACACTACTCTCTTCTATAGACAGAACAACCAGACAGAGGATCAATAAGGAAAGAGAGACCCTAAACAATACGATAAATGAATCAGACCTAACAGACATATATAAATTGTTGCACCCCCAAACGGCAGGATGTACATTCTTCTCAAGTGCTCAAGGAACATTTTCCAGGACAGATCATGTGCTGGGGCACAAAACAGGTCTTAACAACTTTAAAAAGAATGAAATTATTCGAAGCCCTTTTTCTAATCATAATGGAATGAAGCTGGAACTCAATAACCACTGAAGAGCCAGAACTTTCACAAATATAGGGAGGTTAAACAACACACTCTTAAACAATCAGTGGGATTAAGAAGAAATTACAAGAGAAAGTAAATATCTGAAGATGAATGAAAATAAGCATATAACATATCAAAACCTATGGGACACAAAAAAGGCAGTGCTCAGAGGGAAATTTATAGCTCTAAATGCCTATTTTACAGAGGAAGAAAGCTAAAACCAAAAACCGAACTGAACAACTGAAGAACGAGAGAAAGAGCATCAAACTAACCCTAAAGCAAGTAGAAGAAATGAAATATAAAACCAAAAGTTGATTCTTTGAGCTGATCAACAAGACTGACAAACCCTTGGCTATATTGACAAAGTAAAAAAGAGATACAATGCAAATAAAGAAATGAGAGGGCGATCATTAACCATGACCCTGAAGAAATAAAAGAAAATCATAAGAGGATACTATGAACAACTGTATGCCAATAAGCTAGACAACCGAGATGAAATGGACAATTTCCTAGAAACACCTAGACTGACTTGAGAAGAAATAGATGACCTCAACAAATCAATCATGAGTAAAGAAATTCAATCAATCATCATAAACGTCCATACAAACCAAATGAATAATCTACAGACAAGGGGTGGAACCAAATGACCCTCAACTGAGTGAGGCATCTATAGAGATGGGTGGAGCCGACCCACCCACCCAAATGCACCATCTACCACCAGCCACTGCCCTGGAGAGAATGGGGTGGAGAAGAAAAAGCCCTGAACAAGGAAGGGGGAGAGGGACTAAGTAAAGCTAATCCATAAAAGCAAATGGCCTCACATTACCTACTGCCTCCCTCACCTGTCTTTATGAGTGCCCCAACTTCTCTTACATGTGTTCTCAATAAATTTTCTATCTGCTTAAAAAAAAACTTCCCAGGATTGAAGCAGGATAAAATGGGACAAACTGTAAGTCCCTGGTTTCCTATTCAGCTCTGAAAGAGTTAGCAGACAACTCCAAGTCCCTTGTTTCTTATCTACCTCCAAAGGAACTAATACAGAGCTGCAAACTTCAGCTGCGAACTTCCTCAGAAAAAATTTCCCTAAACCCCCCAAACCTCCTCAAACCAATGAAACTTCCCAAAACATAAAAACTTGTAAAATTCTGGGCCCAAAGCAAACTCTTAGTTAATAAAAGGAAGCCTAGGGTCATAAAGATTGTTAACCATTTGCCCAAAGACAAATTTTAGGTATGTGACAACAAACCTCAAATTGTTAGCTATCTCTTCCTAGAACAAAGAAGACACTAAATATTCAAAGATTACTATGGAAACCTGCTACCTACAAAGTTTTCCTATACAACAAGCTAGCCCACTCCACTCAGTGCCTGTCCCTCCCTTGGGCATATCCACAGTATAATATACACTCTCTCTTTTTTGATAAACTTCTCTTTTAATCGCCTTTACTCCTTATTCCTTTAAAGAAAAGCCCAGGGCCAGATGGCTTCACAGGGGAATTTAAGCAAACATTCTAAGAACAATTAATACCATTCCTGCTCAACTGTTCCCAAAAAATTGAGGAAAAAAGAATTCTACCTAACTTATTCTGTGAGACAAACATCACTTTAATACCAAAACCTGATAAAGATACTATGAGAAAGGAAAGGTACAGATCAACCTCTCTAATGAATATGGATGCAAATTCTCAACAAAATACTTGCAACTGAATCCTAGGACACATTGAAAGAATTGTACACCATGACCAAGTGGTGTTTATTCCAGAAATGCAAGGGTGGTTCAATACAAGAAAATCAATGTAATATAACACACATTAACAAAGTGAAAAGGAAAACTCACATGATCATCTCGATTAATGCACAAAAGGCATTCAAGAAAATTCAGCACCCTTTCTTCATAAAAAAACATTCCAAAAGGCAGAAATCAAAGGAAACTTTCTCTGTATGATAAGGGGCATATATAAAAAACCCATAGCCAGCATTGTGCTCAACAGTGAGAGATGAAAGCCTTTCCCCAAAGATTGGGAACGAGACAAGGATGTCCACTGTCATCCCTGTTAATTCAACATTGCGCTAGAAGTTCTAGTTGGAGCATTAGGCAAGAAAAGTAATTAAAAGGCATCCAAATTGGAAAGGAAGTAGTAAAACTCTTGTTATTTGCAGATGTCATGATCCTATATTTGGAAAATCCTGAGAAATCTACGACCAAGCTACTTGAGCTAATACACAAATTCAGAAAAGTAGTGGGATACAAGATTAATGCACAAAAAATCAGTAGTGTTGCCCTCCCCCTCTCTACATGGGACATGACTCCCAGAAGTGTGGACCTTCCTGGAAACATGGAATAGAAATCTTAGAATGAACTGGAACTCAGCATCAAGGGACTGAGAAGATCTTCTCGACTAAAAGGGGGAAGAGCGAAATGAGACAAAATAATTTGTCAGTGGCTGAGAGATTCCAAACAGAGTCGAAAGGTTATCCTGGAGGTTATTCTTACTCATTAAATAGATATCACCTTGTTAGTCAAGATGTAATGGAGAGGCTGGAGGAACTGCCTGAAAATGTGGAGCTCTGCTCCGGTGGCCATGTTTCTTGAAGATGACTGTATGATGATATGGCAGTCACAGTGTGGCTGTGTGGTTGTGAGAGCCTGTGTCTGCTGTGCCTTTTGTCTACCTTATCGACGGACAAGTAAAACATATGGATTAAAAATAAATAAATAATGGGGGAACAAATGTTAAAATAAATTTAGTAGATTGAAATGCTGGTGATCGGTGAAGGGAATGGGTAAGGGGTATGGTATGTAAGAATTTTTTTTTGTCTTCTTTTTATTGTTTTTTCTGAATTAATGCAGATGTTCTAAAAAATGATCATGATGATGAATATACAACTATGTGATGATAGTGTGAGTTAACAAGAATGGAATGAGCATATGATAAGAATGTCTGTACGTGGTTATGTATCATAAATAAAAAGTAAATTAATTAAAAAAAGAAAGGGAGGGGTAAGGGGTATGGTATGTATGAATTTTTTTCTGTTGCCTTTTTATTTCTTTCTCTGAATCAGTGCAAATATTCTAAGAAATGATCATGATGATGAATATGCAACTATGTGATGATATTGTGAATTACTGATTACATAGGTAGAACGGAATGATCATGTTAAGAATGTTTCTGTTTCTTTGTTGTCATATTTTTTTTAATTTAAAAATTAATAAAATTTTTTTTAAAAAAATCAGTAATGTTTCTATACACCAGTGATGACCTAACTGAAGAGGAAATTAAGAAAAAAATTCCATTCATAATAGCAACTAAAAGAATCAAGTACCAGGAATTAATTTAACCAGGGATATAAAGAACCCGTACACCGAAAACCACAAAACATTGCTAAAAGAAATTAAAGAAGACCCAAGGTGGAAGGACATTCCATGTTCACGGATAGGAAGGCTAACATGTTGTTAAGATGTCAATTCTACCCAAACTGATGTACAGATTTAATGTAATACCAATAAAAATTCCAAAAACCTATTTTGCAGAATTGGAAAAGCTAGTTATTAAATTTATTTGGAAGAGAAGAGGGCCTTGAATAGCCAACGCATCCTAAAAAACAACAAAGTGAGAGGACTTACACTTCTTGACTTTAAAGCTTATTACAAAACCAAAGTGGTCAAAAAGTAGACAAAAGACCTAAATATGAGAGCCAGTACTATAAAATTCCTATAAGAAAATACAGGGAAATATCTTCAAGACCTAGTGATAGGAGGTATCTTCTTAGACCTTACACCCAAAGCACCAGCAACAAAAGAAGGAATAGATAAATAGGAACTCCTCAAGACTGAATACTTCTGTGCCTCAAAGAACTTTATCAAAAAGGTGAAGAGGCAGCCAATTTAATGGGAGAGAATATCTGAAAGCCATACATCTGATAAGGGTTTGCTATCCAGCATATATAAAGAAATCCTACAACTCAACAATAAAAGGACAAACAACCCAATTATAAAATGGGCATAAGATGTGACTAGACATTTCTCCAAAGAGGAAATACAAATGGTTAAAAAACCACCTGAAGATTCTCAACCCAAACCACAATGAGCTATCACCTCACATCTATTAAGAATGGCCACTATTCCAGAAACAAAAGGACAAATGCTGTATGTTCTCACTGATATGAACTAACATTAATGAATGAACTTCGAGAATTTCAGTTAAGAACAAGGAGTGGGCCATGGTGGCTCAGTGGCAGAGTTCTCGCCTACCATACTGGAGACCCAGGTTTGATTCCAGTGCCTGCCCATACCAAAAAAGAAAAAGAACAGAAGGCATCAGGAGATAGAAATAGGGTGGATTTTGGGTATTTGGAGCTGAAGGGATTCAGATTGTACAACAGGACTGATTGTAAAAATTCAGAAATGGATACCACAGTACTACCTGATTGTAGTACAAAAATGTTAGTACATTGTGCTGGTTTGAAAGGATGTATGTCCCCTAGAAAAGCCATGTTTTAATCAAAACCCCATTTTGTAAACGCAGAATAATCCCTATTCAATACTGTATGCTTCAAACTAATCAGATCATCTCCCTGGAGATGTGATTCAATCAAAAGTGGTTGTTAAGCTGGATTAGGTGACGACATGTCTCCATCCATTTGGGTGGGTCTTAAAAATTTCTGGAGTCCTATAAAAGAGGAAATATTTTGGAAAATGAGAGAGATTCAGAGAAAGCAGAGCAGAACAACACAGCCATGAGAAGCAGAGTCCACCAGCCAGCGACCTTTGGAGATGAAGAAGGAAAATGCCTCTTGGGGAGTGTCATGAAACAGGAAGCCAGGAGAAGAAGCTAGCAGAGGACACTGTGTTTGCCATGTGCCCTTCCAGATGAGAGAGGAACCCTGACCATGTTCACCATGTGCCTCTCCAGATGAGAGAGAAACTCTATGTTCGCCATGTGCCTTCTCACTTGAGAAACCCTGAACTTCATTGGCCTTCTTGAACCAAAGCATCTTTACCTGGATTCCTTAGATTGGACAATTCTATAGACTTGTTTTAATTGGGACATTTTCTCAGCCTTGGAACTGTAAACTAGCATCTAATTAGATTTCCATTTTTAAAAGCCTTTCTGTTTCTGGTATATTGCATTCTGGCAGCTAGCAAACTAGAACATACAGTCAATGAAGCTGAATGTGAGAATGAGAGCGAGGAGGGCTGGGGGCACAAATGAAACCAGAAGGGAAGATAGACAATTGATTTGAACAGTGAATAAGAAAGTATTTGCAAAGTCCCCTTGGGGGAACAGCGAGAAAGGGGGAAAATTCAGCTTCCCCATTTGGAAAATTCCTGATATTCTCACAAGCAGTGGGAACAACAAAATCAATAGGCTAAGCCCTCAATTTTGGGGTTTGTTCATATGAAACTTATCCCTGCCACGAATAGACTAAGCCTACTTAAAATTAGGCCTTAGAGTCACCCCCCAGAGAACCTCTTTTGTTGCTCAGAGGTGGCTTATCTCCTTCTCAACCAACACAGCGAGCAAATTCACTGCCCTCCCCCTCACTACATGGGACATGACTCCCAGGGGGTGTAAACCATCCTGGCAATGTGAGACAGAAATCCTAGAATGAGCTGGGACTCGGCATCAAGGGATTAAGAAAGCCTTCTCGACCAAAAGGGGGAAGAGAGAAATGAGGCGAAATAAAGTGTCAGTGGCTGAGAGATTTCAAACAAAGTCAAGAGGTTATCCTGGAGGTTATTTTTCTGCATTTTACAGATATCCCCTTTTTAGTTTAAGGTGTATTAGAAAGGCTAGAGGGAAGTGCCTGAAACTGTAGAGCTGTGTTCCAATAGCCATATATCTTGAAGATGAACGTATAATGATACAGCTTTCGCAATTTGACTGTGAGTGTGAAAACCTTGTGTCTGATGCTCCTTTTATCTATGATACTGACAGATGAGTGAAAAAGATGGATTAAAAGTAAATAAATAATAGGGGGAACAAATGTTAAAATAAATTGAATAGATTGAAATACTAGTGAACAATGAAAGGGAGTGTTAAGGGGTATAGAAAAAAAATAGGGGCATTAAAGGTTAAAATCTATTGAGTAGATGGAAATACTAGTGGTCAATAAGAGGGAGGGTAAGGGGTATGGTGTGTATGAGTATTTTCTTTTTTCTTTTTACCTCTTTTTCCTGGAGTGATGCAAATGTTCTAAAAAATGATCATGGTGAGGAATATACAACTGTGATGATATTGTGAGCCACTGATTGTACACCATGCACAGAACATTTATATGTTAAGAATGTTCATGTTTGTATGTTGTTTTGGTTTGATTAAAAAAAAATGGCTGCTATTAAACAAACAGGAAACTACAAATATTGGAGAGGATGTGGAGAAATAAGAACACTTATTCCCCTGCTGGTGGGAATGTAAAATGGTACAGCCACTGTGGGAGATAGTTTGGCGGTTCCTTAGGAAACCCTTCATCCCAACAATTCTGGTACTCAATATATACCCAGAAGATCTGAAAGCAGGGATGCAAACAGATATCTGTAAACTGATGTTGATAGTGGCATTATTCACAATTGCAAAAAGATAGAAACAATCCAAGAGTCCATCAACAGATGAGTGGATGAACAAAATGTGGTCTACACATGACGGAATGTTATGCAGCAGTAAGAAGGAAGGAGGTCCTGAAGCATGTGACAACAGGGATGAACTCTGAGAACATAATGCTGAGTGTTAAAAATAAGCCAGACACGGAAAGATAGATATTGTATGGTTTCACTAATAGGAACTAACTAGAACATGTAAACTCAAGAGTCTTAAAATGTATGATATGAGGCATCTACAAACAGAAGCTAGAGATGGGGGAGTGGTTACTAATATGTACAAAATTAGTGCAAAGCTGAACTTAACAAAGCTGAACTTAAATATGTGGGAATGGACAGAGGTGATGGTAATTCATTACGGGGATTATAAGTAATAGTGATTTATTGTAGGTGAATTTGATTTAAAGTTGTCATTTAAAGAAAGTCATGTATGTAAATAAATTCTAGCTTAAACTACTGCAAATGTAAAAAAAAAATAGAGGGTTATATGGGGGAAAAAATAGCTACTGCAAACTATGGACTATAACTGATAGTAATATTTTAATATTCTTTCATCAACAATAACAAATTTACTACACCAATACTATGGGTCAAGAGTAGTGTGATAAGGGATTATAGGAGCATTTGGGTTTTATTTTTTATTCTTATTTCTGTTCTGGACTAATGAAAATGTTGTAAAATTGATCATGGGTATGCATGCATAACTATGTGATGATACTGTGAGCCAGTGATTGTATACTTTGGAGGGTCTCGGTAGTGTGTGAATATATCCCAATAAAATTGAAAAAAAAAAATTTGCTGCACAGGTTGGCATTGGGGTGGGGGCAGGGGTAGGTTGTTGACAAAAGATATGCAATGTTCTCTAGATTAAAAAAAAACATTTCCTGATTTTCAAATGGGCCCATGATTCAAAAACAATTATACAAGGCAATACCACAGAAGCAAAGCTGAATGGAAACCTGCAAGTGACACACCTAAAACAGTTTGTCTTTCCATGTAAGAATGAAATATACGCTGCTCTTCTGAACATATGTACACAAATTTATTTTTCTCCTCATTTTGTTTATAACAATACTCTCATGCTCACCAGAGAAAATGAAAAGAGGGTAAGCAGAAATAATGAAAAAGCGAATGTTGCTGATTAAACTATTATATTTCAGATTAGTTATGGAAAAGAGATTGCTCATTGTCTGAGTTTTCCTGTTTCGTTTTCTTTCTATGCAAACAGATAACTAACAGCCTATAACCAAGAGACTCCACTTAGCACCTGGGTTCCATCAAAGGCTTCCGGCACTCACCTGTGCATTCTGTGTAGGGATCTGTAACAACAAGGCCAGTGCGCTGAAATCAAAGGTTTCATCTAAGGCCACAAGTGCACCATGAACTCCACTCTCTGAAAGATTGTTTGCATACTCTTTCAGACCAATCGACAGGACCCAGCGAATCACTCGTTCATTGCTCCAGACAAGGACATCTGCAGAAGAATAAAAACAAAAATAAAAGCGGCTTCAGAAAGCGGTCTTCATCGCTCATACCCTCTAATGCAGGAGAAAGATTGCTACTAGGGATCATATAGTAGCAATCAAATAGTATAGATCGAATAAAAGAGTCGATCCCATAAGTGCTAGAAGACACAGCTAAATGGACAAACCACCACATGCTGCCCTTAGGCACAGTGGCACAGGCCTTCTCCACTCTAACGAAGACTCTCTCATTAGAACTGACCCTTCAAGTGAACCCCAAGGGGAATGAACTTCCTATGTACATTTTATTCTGGAGTAGAAAATGATGAGGATCCTGGAATCAGAAACCAAAAGGACAAATAACCATTTGAACACCTACAACAGAGAACATGTCTCATACACAGACAGCACCATCTCTCTGAAACGCTTCCTTCACACCATAAAAGCAACCTGTACCATCTCTGACCACCTTGCTCAATTCAGCACAAACCTTCATTCTTGGTCTTAAACCCTTGTTTACGCTTCCCCATTTTAAAAAAAGAGAAACACAAAGATGTTCTCTAGCATACTAGACACTTTGGGAAAAATCTTAGCTTATGCAAATTAATGTATTGAATTTGTTCTATAAGAGATCTAAAAATAGCCAGTAACAATATCCATATAATCACAATCACTTCCAAAAACAGCTTTTGTCAAGTGTAAAAGGATTTAAAACATATACAAAAAAACAAATGAAATGGTTGGCATATTTTATTTCCCATGCCGTTTTCTGGATAAAAAGTCACTGGTGCATGTGTGTGTGTGTACAAATGCACATGATTTTTCTCATGCTTCGCACTAACTCAATCATGAGTGACCACCCTCTGAAGGGACCACTTCCCCCTAGAAACTCTACCTTGAGATGTCTTAGTCGTGAAAATGGGGCATGAAAGAGCACATAGGGCAGTGATGAGGAGGAGGAGTCACAGTCACAGTGTGGAGGTGCTGGGGTCGGAGCCTGGCTCCTGAGAGTTGTCCCACCCGCCTCACCAGTCATGATTACTAATTCTTTCATTGATTTCCTCACAGCCCAGGCGCTCGGAGAGATTTTACTTGAGCTTAAGACTTCAGGCACTTGCTCCCTCTTAGCAGAGAGCTGAGTGCGCAGTTCTCCCAGATGACAAAGTTCCATGTCTTCCAGCTGAACAGCCCAAGCCCTCCTACAGCTGCCTGCCTTTGTTTTCTAACCGAAATGCATTTTCTTTCCACACCCCCCAAAAATGTTAACTGTGAACCTTTCCCTGCACCGAGAGCTGAGCTGCACAGTTTTCTTCCGAGTTTCCAAAGCGTTTCATACCCCAGAAGCTATATTTATCACAGTTAACTAAGCAGGCAAGCAGCAGGGTCTTGTCATCTGTGCTCTCCTGTTATTTAACAATGTATAACAGCATTTCTGAATGAAAGAGGACAGAGGTCATAACAACAGGAAATTTCCAAAGCCACAGGGAAACTTCTTACTTGAGACTGATAGGGGCAATGGTGAGGCGCTGAAATGTACTAATTTCCATCCCTCCCTCCTCTATGACACCAGAGTAGTTTTCTCCACCTAAAACCTTTTGTGATGTTTTAAAGAAAAAAATCACCAAAGTAACTTTCCAGAAACCTACAACCTCCAGATGGGTCCCGGGTCCAGATAAGTCCTGAAACCTAGGGCCAGTCTGCCCAGAACATCAGATAGTTCCATCTCCCTACCCCATATTAGTGACAGACCTTTTCAACATGACAAATTTCAAATAGCCACAAGCCCAAACACCCCTAAAGAAAGGGATGGAAAGATCAAAGGTGATGGTGGAGCTATACAGTAAAGATAGGATTTAACAAATGAATATGAAAACTGAATCATTAAATTGATATCTCTTTTAGTCTCCAGTATCTTAGAGCAGCTAAAAGTAAAAACCTATCATTGTGGAGTTGTAACTCATGTTGAACCCTCTATAACTAACTGTGGTGCTGTGCTTTGAAATTTATTGCTTTTTTGTATATACGTTATTCTTCACAAAAATAAAGAAGGAAAAAATGTCAATTGTGATGATAAAAATATATGTAAGCCTTCTATCCTCCTATATTCTGGAACAGCTAGAAGGAAGAAAATCTGAGAGGATCATATGGTAGCCCATGACACACTCTGGGATCTGTCCTGTAACTACTTGTTGAAGAGTGCTTTAAAAAACTATTGCTTTTTTATTTCTTTGCTTTGTATATGTTACACTATACAATAAAAATTTAAAAAAGGAAGTCACCAGAGGTGCTAATACACTGGGAAGCAGGTATATGCCCAATCAGTTAAAAATAATATTAGGGGCTACATAGGTAGTTCAGTTATAGAATTCTCACCTACCATGTGGTTTAATTCCTGGCCCATGCATTTGAAAAAATATATAATAATAATAAATTATATACTAGCCTTTTATATCATTCTGGCTTTCTTCTCTTCTTCTTTCCAGTTCTTTCCGGTCATAGTTTAACCTTCGTAGGCACATAATTCCACACTGAAAACTGTTCCTATTTACCAAACAAACAAACACATAAATTAGAAAGACTATTTTAAAATGGCAATAAGCAAATATCTCTCAGCTAATTAGTAAGAACTGATTTGCCTTAGATTACCTGTGAAAACTGTCAACCATTTTTAGCTGCCCTCGAAGGTCCTTTTTAGTCAGGTGATCCAGCATCCTTGCATCCACAAGGCACTCCATGAAATAGCTGCGATACTGCGGAAGGCCCAGGCTGGGGAGCCATTCGTTGCCGATCCATTCATGGTTCATGTCCCCATATGCGAGTGTCTGCTTTTAAAAAATGAAGCAGATTAATTCGGAATAAAATCCATGGAAGTGATCACAACGGGAGCTTCAATAACCTTTAAATTGATTTTAAATGTCACATATTTGTAAAGGATAAAGTAACTAATGACAGCATAGCTCTTTAAATTCAACATCATTTTATCTCATATTTACCACCTTTTATATCTGTTTATAAACATTTTACACAAAAGGAATTAAATTGTTAAAACTCTATGACTCACTTGTGCCTATAAATTTAACTTACTTACAAAATCACAACAAAACTGTAATTAATGTCAAATTTCCTTTCTGAAATGGTTCTCTTGTGACAACAAAGAATGGTCACGGCTCATGAACAAGTTTGAAGGGTCACTCCAATTGTACTTGTTAAAAATACCTCTGGATATTTTTTATTTTTAGCACTTTATTTTCCAAATTTCCTAAATAAAACATCTGTTAATTTCAGAATCTAAAAAAGCTAACTAAAAAGAAGAGAAGGTTTTAAAAAAAGAGATAAAGCAACAATTGATAAAACTAAAAAGAGAAACAGACATACCCACAATTATGGTTGGGAGGCTTTAACACTCCTCTTTCAGTAATTGACTAGGGGAGGAGAGGGGAGAAGAGGAAAGGAAAAGAAGGGAAGAAGGAAAGAAAAGCCAGTAGGGATAGAGAAATCCTAAACACCGCTACCTACCAATTGGCCTAACAGACACTTACAGAACACTCCACCCAACAAGAAGAGAATACACCACATTCTTTCAAGTGCATATAAAATATTTGCCAAGACAGACAAATCTCAACAAATTTAAAGAAACTGTTCTTTGGCTTCAAGAAAATTAAATTAGAAATCAGTACTAGACAAGATATCTTGAAAAGCCCCAAATATTTGAAAGTTAGCATACTTCTAAATCACAAACCCATGTGTCAAAGAAGAAATCACAAAGAATTAGAAAATACATTGAATGGAATGAAAATGAAAACACAATATAACTAAAATTTGTGGGACCCAGCTAAAGGAGTCCTTTAAGGGAAATTCATAGCATTAAATGCTTATATTAGAAATGAAGGTAGCAAATCAATGATTTAATATTATGTCCTTAGAAACTAGAAAAAGAAGAACAAATGAAACCCAAAACAAGTAGAAGGAAGAAAATAAAAGAGAGCAGAGATCAATGAAACAGGAAAATAAAAACAAAACAAACAACAGAAAATAAACCTATGAAATTAAACTCTGGTTCTTTGTGAGTATCATTAAAATTGACAAGCTCCTAGCTAGACTGATCAAGAAAAGAGAAAATCTAAATTGCCAATATCAAGAATGAAAAAGGAGACATCAGCACAGATCCTACAGACACTGAAAAGAGAATAAACTAGCAACTTATATGAAATGAAAAAACTCTTCGAAAAACATAAACTGCCAAAGTCCACTCAGTAAGACACAAATAACCTAAAATAATCCTGTATCTCCTGGAAATTAAACCTTCCCTACACACACACACACACACACACACACACACACACACAAATTTACAGCTCAATTGGTGTCACTGGTGAGTAATACCAAACATTGAAGGAAAAATGATAATTTTACACAAAATATTAAAAGATAGACTGAAGAGGAAGAAACTTTCTAACTTATTTTATGAGATTGGCATTACCCTGATACCAAAACCAGACAAAATATTATAGGAAAAGAGAACTACAGACCGGTATTCCTAATGGACGCAGAAGCAAAAACCCTTAACAAAATATTATCAAATCAAATCAACAATATATACAAAGGAAAACACATGACAAATGGTGTTTCCCCCAGGAACACAGCTTGGTGCAATATTTGATAATCAGTGTAATTCACCAGATCAACAAACTGGTTAAGGGTAAAGAGAAACATTATCACCATTTCAAAAGATAGAGAAAAAGCACCTGACAAAATCTGTCGCTCGTTTATGGAACTCTCAGCAGTCTAGGAATGGCAGCACACGGTCTCAACCCGAACCAGGTACCTACAGAAACCCTGCAGCGAGCACCTTACTTAATGGTGAAAGACTGAAAGCTTTCCCCTAAGACTGGGAACAAGGGAAGGATGTCTGCTCCCCCCATTTTTAATCGACACTGTACTGGAGGCTCTAGCCACGGTAATAAGGCGAGAAAGAAAAATAAAATGCACATGAATTAGAAAAATGTCTTTATTTCCAGATGAAATAATCATCATATATATAGGAAATGAATCTCCAACACAAGTCTCAGAACTAATAGTGTTTAGTCAAGTTGCAGGATAAAAGGTTAATATCCAAAAATGAACTGTATTTCTAAATTCTAACAAAGAACAACTGTAAACTGAAATTAAACAAATGACCATTTATAATAGCATTGAAAACCAGGAAATCCTTAAGGATAAATCTAATAGGATATGTGAAGATTTGTACACAGAAAGAGAAATAAACACATGATATGCATAAGCAAACATATCTGATGTTTCCTAGTCCAGGAAGACTAAGCTACTTATAGCATCCTCAGAAATAAAAACTCTCAACTACCATGTTCCGTCTTCAAACTGTGGTCTCCAATCCAATTTAATTATTATTTGCTCTAATCATGTTGTTCCAATCAAATGCCAACAAAAATGCTCAAATTCTAATGGAAAAAAACATTTTACTACTTTCTCTAAGTAACCATGAATGACATAAAATATTTTTGGGTAATTATCAACAAATCTAACAATATCACCACGTATTTTCACACTTTCAAGCCGTACACCCACAGGCCTGATATTTACAGTAATGAATATCTGGTATTGTTTTCTTGCTTGCTGATTATGTATTCTTTTTTAAAAAAACATTTTTTATTGTTAAATATAACATACATACAAAGAAAAGAAAGAAAAAGCAGTGATTTTCAAAGTACACTTCAACAAGCAGATATAGAACAGATTTCAGAGTCTGTTACTGGTTACCATTCCACTATTTCAGATTTTTTCTTCTAACTGCTCCAAAACACTGGAGGCTAGAAAACATAGGTTTTTTTTTTCTTTTTTTGTGACAAACATATATTTAAAAAAAGCAAAAAATTTCGAAGCACATTTCAACAATTAGTTGTAGAACAGATTTCAGAGTTTGATATGGGTTACAATTCCACTATTTTAGGGTTTTAATTCTAGCTGCTCTAAGATACTGGAGACTAAAAGAAATATCAATATATATGATTTAGCAATCATACTCATTTGTTAAACCCTACCTTCCCTATGTAACTCCACCAGCACCTTTGATCTTTCTCCTACTCTTTAGGGGAATTTGGGCTATGACAATTCTAACTTTTTCATGTTGGAAGGGGCTGTCAATAATATGGGATAGGGCAATGGAACTAGTTGAAAGCCTGGCGCCTTTGCATTTCAGGACTTGTCTGGTCCAGGGACCCATCTGGAGGTTGTAGGTTACTTTAGTGCATGGAATCTTTGTCAAATCTTATATAATGCCCTAGGTGTTCTTTAGGATTGGCTTGGGATAGTTTTAGTTGGGATTTGGCAAGTTATGATAAGCAGCAATGTCTAACTGAAGCTTGTGTAAGAGTGACCTCCAGAGTAGCCTCTTGACTCTACTGAACTCTCTCAGCCACTGATACCTTAGTTGTTGTACTTCTTTCCCCCCTTTTGGTCAGGATGGCATTGTTGATCCCACGGTGCCAGGGCCAGACTCATCCCTGGGAATCATCTTCCATGTCGCTAGGGAGACTTTAACTACTGGATGTCATGTCCCACATAGGGGGGATGGCAGTGATTTCACTTGTGGAGTTGGGCTTAGAGAAAGTGAGGCCACATCTGAGCAACAAAAGAGGTTCTCCAGAAGTAACTCTTAGGCATACCTATAGGTAGGCTAAACTTCTCCATTACACACATTAGCTTCATTGAAGATCTTGAGCAATTCTCAAAATCAAGGGCTTGGCCTATTGATTTGTCCCTAATGTTTGACACAGTATTAGGGGTTTCCCTGGTGGTAAAGTTGAATAGTTCCATATTTTTTCTCCCATCCCTCAAGAGACTTTGTCAATACTGTCTGATTATCTGCTTAATATACTCTGGGATGTATCCAGGCATTACATTAAGCTATACAGGATTAAAGGCCCTCATTCTTATTTGATTATGTATTCTTAACTAGACACAAAAAGCAAAGAAACTATATAATTAGAGAATTACAAGGAAGCAGAACCAGACTTATTTATTTACTCACTATACTTTTATTTATTACTCTTTTGAGTAGTTAATAATATAAGCTTCTGGAAGGATCAGGCTCAATCTCAGGTAGACCCACCCCTCTGTTGGGCTGTCATAATATATAATAGCCTTCTGAAGAAAGCCTGCGACAGGGATCTCACGGTCAAAAAACATTTGGGCTAGAAAACTCACTACACAGTATCTGTTGCCATCACTGAAGTCATTATGAACACAATTTAGTTTTGGGTAACCACCTGTGTGAAATACGCAGTACAACCTCTCTGCTCAGCCAGTACTCCGTTATTGTTTGTGAAATAAAGGTATAAAGGGTTTCTTCCTGAGAGCCAGAGAGCAGGTCAGATTTCAGCCTGTTGAAGAGATAGCCACTATTACAGGGAAGGCATACCGCACAACTTCTGCCTAGAGGTTTCGGGAAACCTGAAAATCTCTTTATTTTCCTCTCATATACCTAAGAGAGGATGACGGAAAAGCGGCAAGCACTTATATTCAACATGGAACGTTCGCTAATTCTGGCATATGAGCATGGTTCATTGTCTTTATGCTTCCATTGCACAAAGTAAACGTTAACCTTATTTAATTTATATCACTGATGCAGAGGAAATTCATCTTAAGGCACTGATGAAGTTTTGCTTCTCAGTGTAAAATACTTCGTTATTAAGTGTACCCACATCTAACTCATTGATGGCATTATTGGTCCTGTAAAGAGATATATGACTCGGTTAAATAATTGATCAGGTTATGTACCTGGAATAGTGGCAAAGAAAACCTAAATCTAAGGGGGGAAGAACACACAGTAATGTTATAGCTCCTCATCTCTGTCTCTTTTTTTTAGAAGGTCGTTGAATAGATGCTATACGTTAGGAGTACAAGTAGAGGAGAACAGATATTTTAACTATCAACCTGTAACCACGAAAATTCTGATTTAAAATTAGTCTGATTTTTTCCAGATAGACAATTATTCTACTTAAGTCCCTGAACACCCTGCCATTTGAGAGTGTCTCAAGAAAAACTGCCCACCTACTCTTTCTTGTCTATAATTTGATGCTAAATGCAAGCATGTCACACAGCCATGTCTTGGACTCGCAGGTAAAGACACCACTGCTATTTATTCAAGTGGTCTGAAGGTGAGACAATGTTTTTTTTTCCGTGTTCATTATTAATTTTATTAAGAAATCTTCACATACATACATTTAATACATGGTATACAATTTATGGCTCACAATATCATCACATAGTGGTGTATTCATCACCATGATGTTTTTTTAGAACCTATGAATCACTCCAGAAAAAGATATCAAAAGAAAAAGAAAAAACTCATACATACTATACACCTTACCCCCGCCTCTCATTGACCATTAGTGTTTCTATCTACCCAATTTATTTTACCCATTGTCCCTCCTATTATTTATTTATCTCTATATTTTTTACTCATTTGTCCATACCCTGTATATAAGGAGCATCAGACACAAGGTTTTCACAATCATACAAATACAAACATTGAAGGTGAGACAATGTTGAAAGAGCTTTCTCTGATTTGGGGAGCTGAAGATTCAAATGTGTATTAAGCAAGAAGAGATAAATTCTGAGAATTCCATTAGTAAGAAAGCCTTGAAATCAACTCAGTATTAGAATAATGCTTAGTAGAATACCAACAAAAAACACAGAGGTGAAGTTACTATGCAACTTTTGTGTCTGGAGATTTATTAGGATATAATTTTCTCATCAATAGAGTTTGTAACTACCATTACCGCCGCTGAGGAGTGACATAAATAAGTTCAGGAACCGTCTAAGCTGTAGGACTCTGTATCACGGATTGTATGTTAATCAAAGCAATCTAGATTTTTTTAAAAACAACTTTATGAGCCCATATGGAAACGTTCAAAATTGTCCATGAGACGTTCTCTTTAATGCCATGCTTTGACTAATGCTTTCAAATTTTCAGTCTGAAAATATTAAGAAACACTCTGAAAACACTAAGATGCTAAAAATGTCAACAAATAAATTACTAGTTTTCATATTCCAATTGCTTTTTGTTGTACAAAAAGTGAAGAATATATTATAGAAAGTCTCCAACCTGAGCCCAGCTTCCCTCCTCATCTTCCTGAGGTTACGTGGTTAGGAATGCAAAAGAACATAACTATTAGTATTGGTGAGCTTAGGAAGGCAAGCAAATTAATTTTGTACTGAATGTGTGGTTTAATTGAGTGGAAAAAAAATCAAAGCAACGTGCAAAACTCATGCAAAATCAACAATTTCCATTTCTCATGCAGGGGACAGACTTTTGTCATGCCAAGTACATCCATACAAAGAGAAAACTACAGCCAGATCATCAAAATAGAGTGCGAAGTTGAGGTCTCCTTTAAAGGAGGTATGAAGGTATTCTGAATAGAGTCAGTCTAGCAACTTTAAGATCTTAGAAAAAAAAAATCTAAAATAAGATGAAACAGAAAACCAATTTCACACATTAAACTAATGCCTTAAGGAAACACTTATCTGGAACGATTTAGTGTAAAATAACTTTTTTATTTTACCCCAACTAAAAGGCAAAGAGCCCAGACACTGGGTTGTAGGAAACCGAGAGAAGCAGAGGCTGCAGTGCGGGACTGACCGTTTGCGGCGTGGCTGTGAGGGTCTCCATTTCTTCGTGTGTTAACCAGACATTTCCTGTGGTCTGAGATGACCCCAGAGCACCACGCACATCCAGGCAAGGGGAGCAGGGACAGAGAGGAAAGGTGGCAACGCGTGAGCAACAGGTGCAGAGGGGAGCAGGAGGAGGCAAAGGCTGCTCTTCTTACGTTTTTCATTTTAAGTGTCCATACAGAAAATGGTAGAACATTAACACGGTGCATCCCTTTTTAAGAATACTCCACCTTATCAACCCAGGGTTGTCAATAACTCAAGAAGAACAGGATATGATTTCTAGGGCTTGGGATGGTATGCTTACCACCTGGCAACGGCATATATAAAGAGAAGAAAATATATTCTCCACTTTGGAAAATTCTGAATAATTCTCAATTATTAATTCAGTATATTTAAAAGGTTCTTATCCAAAGCCTAACAGCAATGAGTACAGGACAGGGTCTTACTCTGAATTACAGTAAGACTATTCACAAGCAAATGCTCCACAGTGGCCAGGCCTTCTCAGTAGAGGGAACCGATGAGGAAAGGAGTCCAGCTGAGTGAATAAAGAAGATTGCCAAACAATATGCCAAAAATAATGGCACCATGTGACAACAAAAGCCAGATGCCATTTAATAACGAAAGCCAAACTTCACATAAGAATTTGCCTTATGTGAAGTCTATTCTTCATCACTGCTTATTAAATTGAATCCAAAAGAAGATAAATGAAGTTTTATAAAAACTTTGGAAAAACCACAGCAGCACTTCGCTTCTAGAAAGGCTGCTCTAGCATGAAACCATGGGGGCAAGGTAGAGAAATCTGATACTGTTTGTGAATCGCCCCACTGAATAGAGGCTATCTGAGCAATAAGTAAGAAAAGGCTTAAGGTTCATTACCCTCATTTTTTAACTTAATAAAAAAGAAAGAAAGAAAGAAAAAAACTATTAATGCTTCTTCTGTGTGATAACACTGAGCCATGAATTGTGCCCTGAACACAGGGAATCGTGTCTGTGAGGCTTTTCCTTTCAATTAACAGGAGCTGATTTCTGCTTCAGAGTGGACCAAGAACAAAGAGTGGGAATTAAGTCAACGTAGACAATATGAGCTTCAGAAATTAGGAGTTTGCCTACTCTTATGTCTCAGGAACCATTCATGTTTTTATTAGGTTAGTCTCTAACTTTTTAAGGACTTTCAAGGACTTCCCACATGAAGAAAAACTGTATGGCAACAGATTTATAGACTCCTTAAAATTCTGAGCTCCCCAGAGTTTTACAGCCCCTAGGATGGAAAGCACTGATAGGCCAAAGAGGTCAAATACAGCCAAACTCCAATTATAATGTGACTGGCCATTTAATCACCTCCAACCCTCCCCCATGTGGGCAAAAAATTGTTCACAAATTGGAATTTCAGGGGAGAATTAAATTCTTTAGGGACCGGTTTTGATGAACGGGTAATAACCATCTGTTATTGGTGTATCAACTGCATCAAAACGGGTGCTTCTAAGGTACTTGGAACAGCAGGTTCTCTGCAGAGACAAGAATCTTACCCTTTAAAATTCTATATCCACATGCAAAAACATGGATGAGTCCACACATACAAGTGAAAGAAACTAGACACAAAAGAGTAAATACTGTAGGTTCCCATTTATATAAAGTGCAAAACAGATAGTACAAGCCTCTGGTGTTAGAAGGTAGGGGGCTGACCCTCGAGGGAAGGAGTAATGGCTGGAAGAAGTGGGCGGGCATTCTGAAGCCCCATATCTTGATGGGTATTGGGCACAGAAAACTGTTCAGATTTTGTAAATTAACTGAACTGTTAAACAATCCCACTTTTTATATTACAATGCCATTCTAACCAGGCTTTTACAAACATATTTAATAAAGTATCTATTAACCATTTAATTCTCACAATTTAAAGTTCTAATAGCTTTGAATGCTAAGATTTAAATTAAAACGCTACTAGATATGTTCACAAAGGACTGGACAAGCAACGTAAACAGGGAGATGGTACCTTCAAAGAAGGTTTCCAAAAGAATAAACAAGTTTTCCCTTCACACGTACCGTTCTTGATGTAGGCGGAGCTGAAGGACTGGTCAGCGACATGATCTCCTGAATGGCCAGCCTCAGCTTTAGCCGGTGCAAAGGGTTGCCGATGCCGATTTCACGCTGCATCTCAGTATCCGACAGGGCTGACATGATAGCTCCACTCTTCACGTTTGCCCGGCAGGCCGCAACGTACCAGGCTGGCATCCCAACCCAGAGCTGCGGACAGAAAAGAGTGAAGTCCAGAAGCTGATGTCTACTCTACGGAATGCAGTACTAAATTCACCACATGCAACGCAATCGACTCAGAAGCAAACGGATGTACCTCCAGCCAAACAACAACAGTGGGCCCATCCCATTGTGCAAAAGGTAAGCCTTGCCTCCGGGCTTCCTCCAGCAATTCATGCCTGCAAATAATAAGATAGTCAAAACTTAAAAATCACTTTTATGTACATATGTAAAACAAGTTACAAAGTATTTTTCTTCAATCTTCTACATCTGTGGTATCCTTGATACTGTCCATGTAATGCTAGGTTTGTTGATGCTACAGAGAATGCTACAGAGAATGAATGAACCACTGACTCCACGTGACTCTCTAGAGAATCACCTCCTTAAAGAACTGAAGAATTATGACCAACTTTAAAACCAGCCACCTTCATATCCAAGGTAGTAGTACCTCATCTGGGGTCCAACAAAGACGCCCTTCTCTGTGAGAGCCTTTCGAAAATGTGAAGGGAGGCAAAAAACAAACAAACAAACAAAAAACGTGAAGGAAGGAAAGAACAAGTAGATTTTTAACACTAATAATGGCCTAATGTAGCAAGCAAGTTATGAAATGGAATTTAGCTGAATTCGACACTGCTATTTAGGTGAATAAATTAAGTGACTCAATTAGTCATTGGGTCGTCGTTTGGTTTAATCCAGAGGCTTCACATTCCAATGTTTAAATGCCAACAGCTTCCATCGGTGCACAGAGTAGACCATCAAGCCCAGGATACTAACGCAACCCAGCCACTACAGGGAAGCAAGCAGGGCGATGCCAGGCTGCACATGCTTAATTTGATCAGAAATATGCCATATGCTCTATCTTAAATATTGAAACTGTAATTTTTAATATCTTGAAAATTATTCTGCCTTCTAATAACATAATTATTTAAGAAATAAAACATAAAGTTCTTAAATGTGTCTTACTCTCAAGTGTGGTTTCTCTATCAGGTTTTCAAAGGGATACTGATCATTTTAAAAATGAAAACCACAAGGGAGAAGACAGGATGAGGGCCGAAAGGACAGGCGCATTTAGCTTGCATTCATATACATCACTGAGTTCCTGAGTCAGGTTTAGTCAGTTATTTTTCTGCAACAACTTCTGCAGAACATATGAAAGAATTTTTTACTTTTAAAGATAAATAGCAGCTTCTGAATAAATTTGAATAGTAGTAGAAGACCTTCCTTAAGACTGTAAAGTCTAGGTGCAATTAAAGCTCGCCTTTTAAGGAAAATGTTTCCTGCACATTTCAAATTACTGTTTTTTAAGTTGGGCTTAGGTTTCCGGGGGACAATAAAAATCATTTAGCAATAACTGTACCAGAGAATGCAACAAATATTTCAATATCTCAAGCAGGATTAAAAAATGACATTTTCTAAATTTAAAAAAAAATGCAAAATCATCCATAAATAAAAGAAACCAGTCCCCTGACATGGCAGGGCCTGCGGTGAGTAAAATGTGACCTTCTGCATCCTTCAGACACCTTCCCCTCAAAGACAGCTGCTATATCTGATCTTAAAAACCTGTGCAGGTCATACTAAAGTAACACAAATAATTCCTCAGCAAACCCCGTCCCAGTGAGCAATGTGAACTCTGGGGATGCCACTGAGGACTTCCCTGTGGCCAGGTCAGGAAGAAAACAAGGAATATGGGATTTTAAATGTTCCTTTCATTCTATTACCACTACTAACATTTGGTGTGTATTGTTCTGGACGTGCCTGTACCCTCCTTGCAGGGAGGTCACTGCAACCAGGAGACACGGGGAGTCAGAGGCCAGCCCAGGCCTGCTTCTCATGGCTCCCTCCCTTACCAGGCCAAACCTGGAACCTGACCCCAGCCTTCACCCCAGGCGGGAAGGTGAGTCCCCTTTCCCTGCTCACAGGGGAAGGCCCCTCTGCTGTGGGAAGAGGAGTGCACCCTGATACTGTACAGAGGAAGGGGGAGCGTGAGGCACAGAGTCCCAAGGGATGCCTGTGGCAGCCCCCACCCCCATCCTGCCCCTCACCTGCCCCTGGTAGGTGCCTGCAGCTTGAACAAAGACATGTCTTTTTTACCTGATCGAGGAATTGCATTTCTTTTGCCTGCTACTGAGAATGTCCTAACACAGGAAGTCAATTTCCTTAATCTATGACATGCATAAATTAATGACTATGAAATTTACCCGTATGATGACTTTCTAATAATTAACCTTCCATTTTCCCCTATTTTCCTATATATAGCTAGCTGCCGTTAATGAATATGACAGGCATTTAACCCACAACACCACCTAAGAGGATGAGGTGTTCTTTAATAGGCCAATTTCTACATTACAAGAACTCCATTAGCTATGACAGCTTAAAACACAGCAACTACAGGTGACGGGACTCTTCTAAAATGCCCATGTATTTCTCTGCTTCCTAAATCTTCAAAAGCAATGAGCTCCTTTTTGAAGACTGAGTTGTATACCAGCATCCTTTGGGGAGACTGAGAGGATACCATTTGCCGTGGTGCTCTGGCTCCAAATCACTGGGCCAGAAGTAAACCTTAGAGCCAGCATGATTCCTGCAGTTCTGCAGTTCCTCCCTCTGCCGTTAGACACGGCGCTCCACGACACGGCGCTCCACGGCACTCTCTGGCCTTCCTCGGCCTGTACCTTCAGTCCACAGAGAACTACCAGGGAAGCCAGCCTCGGGGTGACCCTGCCTCTTCTGCAGTACAAAACTGACTGTGCCTGCTGCAGCTGGTTTTACACAGTACGAAACAAGTTCACCTGGGAACCTGATCTTCGAGGGAATAAATACTGGACCAAGGATTGATTTTAAACAATCCTGCTGTAACAGTAAACTGAAAGGGCATGTTTCCTAGCCATTAAAAATAAACCCAAGAGCCAAAGGAGAAAGATATTTTTGAAATATGCTAAATTTTATGGGGAGCAAGAACACATAAGACAGAAAGATCATGGAATTTGTGACTAATGACAAACTTTTTATGATAAAAACTTAAGCCTAATGGTAAAGTTGTTTTATTAATAAGAACTTGGCATGAGCTTCTGCTGACCAAATACTATATAAGGGATACAAAGGAAGCACTTTCTCTTTACTGTCCAAACTAAATACAGTGCTTTATTTTTATGGGACTTAACATTTTAAATACCATGGCTCCTTGTACAAGGAGTTAGCTCAGTTTTATTTCATAAATGCGGCCTTGCCATTTAGGCAAAACACACCTGATGTCCCATCACCAGAGCGTACTGAAGGAATTTCTCAGGAAATGCAGGTTGTCACCCCGAGGTAGAAATGGCCAGAGCACCGAGTCAGTATTTCTCATCAAAATCAGAAGGATATTCCTGGAAAACGCAATTTAGAGCCCACGGTTGGCAACAACCAACGCTGTCCATTTCCGAACACAACCCTCAGCAAATCAACCAAATCAACTTACCCTGGAATCACACTACAACATCAAAAAAGGAGAGGTGGGAAAAGATCACTTACGAGACAAAGTTACCTAAAGAGATCGAGTTTAAATAATACCCGGGAATGCTACAGATGTTGTGGGGACACTGTCCGGCCCGCTGGACACCAGTAGCGTCTTCGGGCAGGGAGGCACTCAGCAATGTCCAGCACCTGTGTCCAGTGAGCTCTTTCATGCGTCATGCATAAAACTAGAAAATCAGCTCTCCACAACATTTGTTAGGTCCTCGAGAATTCTCCAAAAGCGAATCAGTTTGGCTGTACAAATTTAGCCATTGAAAGAAAATTTAAAACATTAAATCGGAGGTTAATAAAAAGAAATTACTTCTGAGAGACATATTTTCCTTCTTAAATCTATATATAATAGCAAATACTAAACTGTATTCACACAACACCTTTTCTGGATAACGCAAACATTTTTTCACATTTATAAATAAAGCAATTTTCCTAAACTCAATTTTACCCTAGGCTGATGACAGTAACCAAGAACCCACTGCAGTAAGACAAGTAACCTTTGTCCTCTGAAATTTTCCCTGTTAGGTGACTAGTACATCCCAGAGCCTGCACATGCATCCCATCTGTAACTATGAAGGACCGAGAACGACCCAGCCTGAGATGCTGAGCTACAGCTCATTTGATGTCAACAGTCAGAAGGCAGAGCCAGATGCATCAATTTGGATACCACCACTCCAAAGAAGCCTACCTACCACCAC
>PVIY010027437.1:0-34213 GCA_004026745.1 Myrmecophaga tridactyla | reverse complement strand
TCTGGTTTCATGAAGCTCCCTGGGAGGTGTTTTCCTTCTTCATCTCCAAAGGTCGCTGGCTGGTGGACTCTGCTTCATGTGGCTATGTTGTTCTGCTTTGCTCTCTCTGAATCTCTTTCATTCTCCGAAATGTTTCCTCTTTTATAGGACTCCAGAAACTTATCAAGACCCACCCAAATGGGTGGAGACATGTCGTTACTTAATCCAGCTTAACAACCACTCTTGATTAAATCACATCTCCAGGGAGATGATCTGATTACAGTTTCAAACATACAGTATTGAAAAGGGATTATTCTGCCTTTACAAATGGGATTTAGATTAAAACATGGCTTTTCTAGGGGACATACATCTTTTCAAACCAGCCCACCAGTATTAGTTAAGGACAGGACGGCATAGGCAGCCAGAATGGCAAAGGCATTTTGTAGGGTCCTAGAGAGTTGACTGCTTTTAGAATTGTGCACCTTTTAGAATTGTGCACCTTTTAGAATTGTGCACCTCAGCGTGTTGCATGGTAACTGCTCCACATGAGCCACCACCCAATGGTGCTGTATATTGCACAGAACATCACTGTTTCCACTGAGCACTCTACAGCAGGACCAATGCCTGGGTGAGACACACAGCCAGTGTCACAAGGTAAGAGTTATTTTCTTGCACCTAGGCTCAGCCATGACTTCTGCTGGAATTAAGACACATGATTCAATATGAGATACATGGTTAGGTCTGGGCTGAGATGCAAGACATAAGGCCATTTTAAGGAGGGCCACAATCCTATTCTTCCACATGCCTATCAAAACTTCTGATTAGGCTCGTTAAATCTTTAACAGAAGTTTTGCAGGACTCAGCAAATGCAGCCCAGTTTAAAGCACAAGCTTGCCAGCAGGTACCAACACAGGTCAAATAGCATGCTTGTCAGCAGGTGGCAGAGCCAATTAACAAACCAAAGTAAGAGAATTAAGATCCCCAGAGGAGGTAGTCACTGACTAGAAGGCTACTTGCTGTGCCAATTATCATCCCACAGAAACAAGATGGAGCCTCCTTGCACCCCACAATATTTAGTTTGGATGTCAAAACTGATGTATTACATAATGAGACTCTGGGAAGCGCAGGACAGCCTCCAAAAATGGCCTGAGAGAGAGAACAAGGAAAGGAGACTCGTTTAGCTATTATGGTGATTAAGGTGTGAAACTAGGGTGAGAATTCCTGCCCACAGACCAAGTCTTGCATGGCTTGAATTTCCCACTAGCATATGGAGCTTGAGCACAAAGAAGGGAGCATCTAGATTTTCTTATCAGTTTACCCAGGTGTGGGGCAGAAAAGAAAGAGGTAGACCTGAAAGCTGTCACCAAATACCAAAAATGGAGTCAGACTCTTTATTACGAAGTATTTACTAATCTAGCAGTGGTTTGAAGTGAATTACAACATGTGCCAAAAGGATCTCGTTTTGTCAGAGTCAAATTTCTTCACCCATGATCTCTGGTTCTAGCCCATGATTTCTGTTTGCTAATCACACCTTTTCTCCTTAAGTTTCCTTTTGGTCAATGTTAATGAACTTCAACTCTGTATATATAAGATATTTAGGGGGAAAATGGACTATTTGTTTCTAAATAGGCATTTCAAAGTTAGCCTCTTCCAAACAGAATTCTTGATATTTCTCTCAAACCTGTTTTTGTGTCAACCCTCCCAATTTCAGTAAATGGCACTACCATCCATCCATTTACTCAAGACCAAAATCTTGGTAGCAGCTGCGCTGTTTTTCTTTTTCTGATAGTCCACATCCAATCGTGCAGCTAAGCCCTGAATTTCTTCCTACAGCATTTATCTAATCCAATCCATTCACTTGTCTTCATATCCACTGTCACCCACCCTAATCCAGGCTTAAATGATTGTATTACATGTCTAACTCGTTTTGCTGCTTCCATTCATCACACATTATCCAGTGTTCATAATGGAGGAAGGATAATCTTTCAGAGATGTGAATCAGATCATTGGGCCAAAACTATTCAATGCCTACCCATAGAATAAAATCCAAACTCTACTATGGCCCAAAGGCTTCTACATGATTTGATCTCTGCATACTTCTCTCTTCTTTTTTTTCATTCTCTTCTTTGTTTTCATCTTTGTCTTCCTATCTAAGTCTTATTGTAGTTGTTATACTTTGAAGGCACCTAGCACATTTTTTAATGCATTTAAAAAATAAATAAAAAATGAATGGGATTATGTGTTTTGTGTGTTTGTGTATGTGTGTGTGTATGTGAGAGGAGGAGCAGAGGGGACAAACAGGGAAAACGATCAATGGGGGAGGAAAAATGCACAAAGTTCTAAAGTCTCATGGACTTCCTGGGAGAGAAAGTATGGGGAAAATTATCCACTCTCCATGGAGAACGAATTCATCTCTTAAATGAAATAATTTTTCTATAACTTTTTGAAGTGAATGCATAGAGCTCTAGGGCAAGGGGAGTGGACCACTTGTAAAAGAAGTGACATGGATTCATGTAATAATCTGAAAGTGGAAAAACCTGAGGGCAGTAGTTGTTCCAAGAATCAGGATATGGCCATATACACCCTTGGAGAGATAGTCTCCTAAAGTGAAGTGACAGTGAGACAAAAATACAACAAGGCGAAACAAAACAAAACAAAAACAACAAATATTTCTGCAACATGATCTTCAAGAAAATGCCATAAATGAGATATTTAATATTTTCATTTCATACTATTGGTCATATTGAGACAATTAACCTGATCAAATTATGTAACTTCCATAGTAGTCATTGCTCTGTAGAATCTGACACTTGTCATCCTGTTTAGATTCTGGGATGAAATATGGGAGGCTAACTTAGCAAAGAGCACAGGAACTTCTCACTCCTCATCTTCCTAACTTTATACAATTTCTTAGTCTTAATACAAGTCAGCCTGAGCCTCTGTGTATAGATATCGTTCATTGTTAAATTCCTGAATTCTACCCTTACCTGAGGCCAGTGGTATGGAATTCTCTGGGCATCACTGCGCTAGAACCGAAAACTCTTTCTCTGTCTGGGGATCCATGGAGGAGGAGAGGCAACCCTGGCACTTTTGAGGTGTTGGGCCAGGTGGACACCAGGTGAGGGCAGAGGCTGTGGAAGCACGTGGAGCTTGAGCACAAGCCGGGTGGTAGCTGGACAGTCCCTCTCATTTGTCTCTCTCTCTCTTTTTTTTCCTCATCTCTTCTCATTGTTCACTGTGCTCCTGGCCTGGTCCCCCCATCCACCCCCCACCACACAAAGTCACAGAGTGTTTTTCCCCATCTTCATGATATATTTAATTGCCGATCTCTGGCTTCTCCTAATTACTCAAATCTAATTCCAAATACCAACAATTCAGAGACCTTCTGGAACACCCTACATAAATTAATGCCTCCCCCTTACCAGTAACTTCCCACCATATGACCATGGTGATTTCATCTTTTTTTTTTTTTTTTTTTTTGCATGGGTGGTACTGGGACTCAAACCTGGGTTTCTGGAGTGGTAGGTGAGAATTCTGCCACTGAGCCACCATCACACGGCCCATGATTTCCTTTTGAATGACCCGATATCATCTTATTTGTTTGGTTTTCAAATTTATATTTCTAATTTTTTTCTACCACAGAGGAATATCCTTGAGGCCAGGACCCAGTGAATTCCTTGGTTGTTGTTATAATTTGGGACAAAACCAAATGAAAACAAAACAAAACAAGAAAGACATATGGCAAAATAGCATAGAATGAAGATGTAGCCTGTAAGTAGGTAGACTTTTTCTTTGTGCACGCAAGAACCACTGGGGACAGAATTGCAGTAGTTGCACATGCATAGGAATGAATTCTACCAATAGTTGTAAGCCAATCAAGTAATAAGAAAAACTTATGATAATTAATCACATGTTATCAACTTAATGAAAGTGTATTTATGTTCAATTCAATGTTAATTTCTAAGACTAAATTCAGTAGGAATGCTTTTAAACACTGAATTAAGGCTTTTTTTTTTTGTATTTAGTTGGTTTCATCTATCAAGTGAAGAAAAAAGAAACGAAATAAACAAGCTAACTTCATTTCAGTATGTACATATTGTACATACCTGCAGAGGCCAGGAAATTATGCCATCTGATCTGCTTTAGGGAGCAAAATTGACTGAAGCCCCCAGTAGCTGTCCCTGCCACTGCCATCCATCACTGTGTTCATACTTACTCCACACTTCCTGTGGGCTGATCTCAACCCATGATTGCATATAGCTTAGCTGGAGTACAAAGGCAGGCCCAGTAGGTGAGATTTGGGTCTCTTCCAAAGGATGACCATAGCTCAAAGTCTCCCCATTGGCCTGGCCAAAAGTTTATTGGAACTGAACACAGACTCTGCCTCTTCCTTCCCAGTCCTCCTTCCTTCCCTTACTTTTTCCATAGATTTCAAACTGCATTATAGTCTGAAGGCTCTCACTCCCCTCTGCTCCCCTTCTTCCAATAAATCCCTTGCACCTCTAATCCCATTTTAGTCTCTGTTTCTTAAAAGGAACTAAACTAATGCAATGCTCTAAAGTTATTCAGTTATTCATTCATTTACTATTTTCTAAACACAAGAATATAACGAATAAATCAAGGCACTGCCTTCAAGGAACTGAGGTTCTTATCAGAACAAAGAAATGTACTAAATATTTATGTTATGTTGTGGTCAGTACAGTGATAAAGATATTGTTAGTATAGTCTGAGATCTTGGTATGTGCAAGGGAATTTATCCAAGAGAAGATGATATCTGAGTAAAGTCTTAAAGGATGTATTCCTGGAATATAAAGAATGAAGAAATAATAATGCAGAACTGGGCAAAAGATAAACTATAGGGTGACCATTATATGGTGCTCAAATTTTATTTTGTAATTTGTAAGAGGGGAAGGGTAAACCAGAGCATGAAATGCTCAGCATTTGATTAAGTTAAATCATTTTAGAATCTTAGTTGAGGACAGACATTCAAGATAGTGATTCCCAACCATGGTGCCACATTACAATTATCTGGGAAACTTTCAAAAAATATCAGACCCAGGCCCCACTTCTAAATATTCTGATTTACTTGGACTGGGGGTGGAGATCCTAGGGGAAAAAAGCTTCCTAAATGACTGTAAAATACAGTTGGGTTTAAAACCACTGCTTTAGGGTATAACAAAACAATTACCATACAAAAAAGTCAAAACCAGTACAAAATTTCTTCAAAGTTAGTTACAAGCATGGTCTGTCTAAGGCAAAAGAAAATCTACTCTGGTTGTGGACCTGAGAAACTCAGAACAAGTTATCTGCTGCCAGTATACAAAAGTGGGCTAGTCATAGGACACATGTTTCTATTGCCATAGGGAGAAATCAAAAGGTAAGCAGGGGTCACTGGGCCCAAACAGTTCCGAAAACCTGTAGCAACCTTGCTCTCTTTCCAAGTGTTGGGGTGAGTTGCAACACTGGGGTGCATTGGAAGGACCACTTTTCTCTTGGCCCTACCCTCTCTAAGCTTCAGGGCAGCACCTGTAATCTCTGCCACTTCCAGGGCACATACTCAAGCCCTCCAGAACAATGGGGTGGCAGCCAGCCTCCCCCCAGTCTCCAGTTGATGCTCTGCACCCTCTCTGAGACCTGGGGCAGCAAAACTCTTGCTGAGCATAGAAGTGGAAGACCTGCTGTCTGCCTCTGGGGCAAACTCACCCTTTCCAAGTGCATGGGTGGGTCTGATCTCCAGGCCTGAAGTTTCTTGGCTTCAGACTTAGCTTTCATACTTCTGCCTCTGAAGTCATTTTTCCTTCAATTTGTCCCTTTTAATCCAGCCTGGCAGTGGTTCTGTTTATACAGATCCCACAATACTCAGATAGGTTTTCTATGTAGTATGCAGCGATCATAACCATCAGATAATAGAACTTTCCACAGATCCTTTCTGGATAACTCCATTTCCAATCATGGCTTTTCTTGAAATAGCTGACTGGTTCCACTTTTGGTTAAATCCTCACATGGGGCCCTTTTCATTGGGGTCTCACTTTCTGGAAGCACGGCAGCATTTTCCAGACCATCGATTTCTGTTTTCTTTATACTCAAGAGTTCCATTCTCAACTTATCTCTTTCCTCTCACATTTTACTATAAGCTGCAAGGAGCAGCCAGACTGCATTTTCCACATTTGATTTGGAAATTTCTTCTGCTAAGTATCCAAATTGATCACTCTCTAATTCTGCCTTCCATTCACTAAAGAATGCCTTCTTTCTAGTTTGCAGTGACACATTCCTCATTTTCTGTCTAAAGTCTTGTCAGAAGTATCTTTAGAATACACATTTCTACCAACAGTCTCTTAAAAGCATTCTAGGCCTTCTCTATCAACATCCTTACAACTCATCCAGAATCTTCCCCTTATCCATTTAAAAAGCCATTCCAACATGTTTGGTATTTGCAAACTGCAGCAGCACCCCAGTTCTCTGGTACCAAAATCTACAGTAGTTTGTTAAAGCTGCCAGAACACAATATACCAGAAATGCAATGGCTTTTCTAAAGGGAACTTATGAAGTTGCAAGTTTACAATTCTAAGGCTATGAAAATGTCCAAATTAAGGCACCAACAAGAGGTTATCTTCACTCAAGAAAGGCTGATGCCATCTGGAACAACTCTATAAACTGGGAAGGCATGTGGCTAGCACCTGCTTGTCCTTGTTCCCAGTTCTGTTGCTCCCAGCTTCTGATGCTAGTGATTTCCTCTCTAATCATCTGGGGGCCTTCACTTAGCTCCTCCAGGACACAGCTCTGTGTTTTGGTTTGCTTAGTGTCTCATGAGAAGGCACACGGTGATGTTTGCTGGGTTTTGCCCATGTCTAGGCATCTGGTCTCTCTGTCGGCACTCCAAACCTCTCCAAGTATTTGTGTCTCTGTCAGCTCTGAAGCAGCTGATCTCCAAGCATCGCATCTGAGGTTTCTCCAAAATGTTTCCCCTCTTAAAGGGCTATAGTGTAAACTAATCAAGCCCCACCTTGAATGGGTAGAGTTACATCTCCATCTAACCAAAAGGCCACACTCAAAATCAGGTGTGCCACATCTCTGGGAAACAATCTAATCAAAACTTTCTGCCCTACAATATTGAATCAGGATTAAAAGAGACGACTGCTCCCCTAAGAACAGACCAGGATTAAAACTTGGCTTTTCTGGGGAGCATAATAGTTTCAAACTGGCACAGGGTAGTAAGATGTGAATGCCAATTTGGAGGCTATTTGATAATCAAGGAAAGAGAGAATAAGGCTCTGAAAATGGCATCAGCAGTAGGCTAATAGAGGAGAGGAAGATATAGATGGTTTCTGGAATAGAAAGTAAATCAGGAGGACTGGATGACTGAACAGGGGTATGGTTGGGAGGAGTGAAGAGTAAAAGATGACTCATGTTTCCATTAGATACACGCTGGTCTCATTAGCAGATATTAAGATAAAAGAAGATTGTTCTCTTGGGGAAGGATATAATAATTTAGTTCTGGATAGATTGAGATTTCATAAATTAATTTTTTAATATTGAGATAATTGCAGATTCACTTGTTCCAGTTTGCTAGCTGCCAGAATGCTAAAATGCCAGTTTGCTAAAAGCCAGAGATGGATTGTCTTCAGAGAAAAGGCAGCTAACCTTCAATTGAGGTTCTTTCTTACATGGGAAGGCACAGGATGGTCTCTGCTGGCCTTCTCTCCAGGCCTCTGGGTTCCAACAACTTTCCCCAGGGTGATTCCTTTCTGCATCTCCAAAGGCCTGGGCTGAGCTGCAAGTGCTGAGATGAGGAATGCTGAGCTGCTAGGGCTGTGCTACATTGCGCTCTCTCATTTAAGCACCAGCCAATTAAGTCAAATGTCACTCATTGCAGCAGACACGCCTCCTAGCCGACTGCAGATGTAATCAGCAACAGATGAGGTTCACGTACCATTGGCTCATGTCCACAGCTACAGAACTAAGTGCCTTCACCTGACCAAGTTGACAATTGTCTCTAACTACCACAACATACATTTTAAGAAAAATATAGAAATAATAATCCCATGAACCATTTATCTATCTTCCTCCAATGATTACATTCCCCAAATTAGAATACAATATTACAATCAAGTTATTGACATTGATCAGTTAAGATATAGACCAGTTCTATCACTTTGAGGGATATATTGAGTTTGAAGTGCTTGTAGATAGTGTTCCAATAAGACTTGTTAAGAAAGCATTGCATAAGAAGTGTTCCTTACATATATTTGAACAATCTAAATTACCAGAAAACTACCAGAACAAAATAAGATCCACCTGTTTTAGCTACTTTAGTATAATAATACCCGGAGGAATTTTTTAACCTTAGGATTTTATGTAGGTGGTTGGGAATACATGCAGGTAACTATTTCATTTATAGAAAAAACTCTCCTCAGGGAAACTTTTTATATAATGCACACACACCTGCACACTCACAGGTGCACACAAGCACACAGGTGCACAAGATGCAAGTTTTACCAGAAGAGACAAAAGTTTGTGAGTAGCTACCATAAGAACTTCTCATATTTGAAGTGTGACAATTTTCATTTTTTAAAGGGTCTGCTTTCATATTAACCACAGCCAAAAAAGAAAGAAAGATTAAAAACAGCTGGAACATATGTCTATTTTCACCTCCTCCATCTGGAACTTTGTTTTTGTATATCACAGACATTTTCCAAACAAACCTCTACTGAACAAAATGATAAATGTGGAAGAGAACCGCATGATTCTCTTTTTCTTTGAAGAACCTTATAGAATCCAAAGCATTGGTATGTTTTTCAAACTAAATTTTTGAACAGCACAGAGTTCCCTTTCATTAGGTGATGCTGAATTTAATTGACATCTGAAACTGGGCAACGTTGTTAACTACAATTCACTAGGCTCTACTTTCCGAGAAAGTAAAAACTAAATCTTTAATTACATGTTGATATTTAGACAGAATACCATTTAGGCAACTAAAAATCACATGCTAGCCAATTCTTTAAGTTTTCTTTAGTAATTTACACTCAGATTCATCCTTTTCCTTGACTTTCCTCCATGAAAGTACTCTAGCTAAATCCTTCTCATCTCATGCCTTTACTGCTATAATTTCCTCATTCTTCCCTGTAGTATGCACTTATCCCAATACATCCTATAAAATAATTCCAAATTACTTTTATAAAACATTGATTTAATAACATCATTGCCACTTTGTGTAGACTATACCCATGAACTTTATTAAATAGGTTGCACTTCAGTTTCCAATGGGGGTTAAGAGTTCAGGTTTTAAGTGTCATATAATCTTTGATTCAAATCCAAGTTCTGCCAATTACAAGCATGGCATATGGCTTACCAGGATTTGTCATCCTAGCCCAATGGCAGAGGAAATAGAAGAAAAATGGAAAGAAATTAGGGTTAATAAAATCAACAAAACTTGGTGACCAATTGCTTAAAAGAGAGAAAGTGACATCAAGCAAACTGTCTACCATAGTCTATTATTTGGGTTGATTTCCTGAGGGAGAATCCAGGAAAGAGAGAAGTTTGGCAGAATGCGAAAGAAATCATTATTTTGAATTTTGTGGAGGATGTCTAGATGGATAAGTTCATTCCACTGTAGCTGAGAGCCAGGGAAAGAGATCAGGAAAAAGATTAAAATGTTGAAGGCAGCAGAAAATTACAATTGTCGTGTTCATCCAATGTAAGACAGTTAAATATAAATTCATTCCATTAGAACAAAAAATATATATAGCCTGGGGTACACCAGATTTAAAATCCAGTATTCATGACTGGATAATGAAGCAGTAAAATTAAAGTACAGTCCATAAAAATGACAGAAAGAAACATTAAACAAAAGTTCAAATGAAGATTTTGGTACCATTTGCCTTGAACTTTTGGCTAAATATAAGACGATTCAAAAACTATGGCTACTTGACTATCTTAGCAGCTGTTTTCACAAGGGCTAAAGATGTAGATTTGGGATTCATGGTTAAGTGGTTTTTATTAGACTAGGAGAAGTTTAGGGGCTAGGAGAGGTCATGGCTACTCTTCTGCTTTAGATTTGGGGAAGTTCTTTTGTTTTGTGAATAAGCATATAGTTCTGGGATAAGAGAGAGAGAGAGGAGCGAGACACCTGCTTAACAAACTAGATTATTCCAGGGCAGTCAACTGATGGCAAATAGCGTCAGATTGCCCTCACATTCCTCTTAGAGAAGATATTTTTCACAGTTCTGGACCATGTCCACACAGCAAAGAACAGAATCTGATAACAATTATGGGTTGCTAGTGCACAGTGAGAAGTTAAATACCAAAGCCAATTCTTGCCAAGTTTTTCTTTGTCTTTTAACCACATGATCTATATACTTCATTAGACTATTCCTCCTCTCTCTAAACAACAGGCTGTTGTCAATTTATAGAACTTAACCCTTCTTAATCGGGACCTGCTTATGCATGTATCTTTCAAGTTAGAATAGATAGAGATTTTTGTATTTCATATAACTACAGAATATGCTAACTAGAAAACAAAAACCAAAAATGGCCATATGAACCAAATCTTTCTAAGAATGTTTGAGAAGAACCAGAGGAATGAAATTCATTCTTTCAACAATCAGGGGAAGTGATTCTCCATTCCTCCTGGGAAAATTTTAGTAAACTTTTTTGACCCCTTTCAGATAGCCACTCTTTTGGGTGGCATGTGACCTATGAGAGTGACATTCAGGGGAGCATTGGCTTGTGTTGAGTTGATTTTGCTCTGCATAATCCATTAGAAGCCCCAGCTGTCAGATTATGGAGACTCATCTTTAATTTGTACTTATTTTATTTTAGTGAGTTAGAGGATATTTCAGCTTGATTATTTATTTGCAGGTTTCTTATTTTTGTGGCATGTTCTGTTCAACCACTGCCAAGTTCTTATAGATTTCAGGAGTTTCTAGAATACCACCAGTATTGCTCATCTTTTTCTATCAGATATTGTGTATATACTTTTCAATTTTAAAGAGTATCAAATTAAATATAAATGATAAAAGGGAAATATGCTAAAATAAGAATAGAAGACCTACATGTACTGCAATCTAAATTCTGCAAATATATGTATAAACGTAGTTTTTTTAAAAATAAGACAACCAAATATACAAAAAATATTAGTTGTGTCAATTTGAGCTTAATGGATTAACTTTCGTTTCCTTTTTGTTATATCCATGTACTTTGCAAAATTTCAACAATGCATATGTAGTATATTAAAAATTTATTCAGAACTTAGAATTTGGGAGAAAAAACCTAACATATTTATGAAATTAAGATTACACACACAGAAACACACACACATAGCTTTTTTTGTGTTTTTAATTTTCCTTCTCAGTCTTTTCCTATGAATATATTTTTCTTTGTTGTATCAATCCTTTCATTTGTGGCCTTTCAACATCTTTGAATATCTTTCCTACATTCTCATAACTTCCCTCATTATGAGCTCTGATTTTCCAAGATAGAAGCTAGAAAACTCACATCTTCCAACTCCTTTTCAGCTATATTACAGCTATGCTACTTAGGCTCCACCAGGCAGAATCCCAGCAGGAGATCTCAATTCAGAAATGAGCAGCTTGAGGATGTGGCCACATGAGCAGTTGTCAATAGTGAGATAAGCATGGCTGTGGAAGCAGCTGGTACTTTGAACATGGCAATGGTGGGTGTCCAGGTGCCAAGTGGAGATGGCAGTGTTGTTTTCACTAGTAAGTCCTCGTGGTGTGGCTGGACAGTGATGTTGGCTGCTTACTTTCAGAATTTTACTTTCTGGGCTTCCAAGAATCTGTGCACTTCAAAATATTATTTAGTGTACACTTTTTATCATTAAAATGGCCAGATTGTTTTCTGTGATTTGCAGCAAAGTGCACTATCTGGTGACTTGCAGTTTATGTTTGTTTTCTTTTGTCTAATATTGCATTAATCTTGAAAAGCTTCATCACACTGTTCTGTTCTTTCAATCTGCTATAATTTATTCCTGCACTATCTATAGAATAATTTTTTTCAATCTACCAATGTAATGAAAATGCTGCATTCAATACTTATATATAAATACAAATATGTTTATTCTTTTTACCAAAGTGAATAATCCCAGAACAGGAATTACCAAATCAAAATGTTTTACACTTTTCAATGCTTTTAACAAATATTAACACCCCCCCCCCCACAGGCAAAAATAAAATTGCTATCTTCAAGGGATCCAAAGTGTTTGGAACATAATGGATGAATGAGAATTTAGGAGAAAAAAGTAAGGCGTCATAGCATGAGAGCTTTGTAAGTCACGATAAAGAGTAGGGCTTTTAATAAAAATGTGATTGGAATTCCAGGAAGATATTAAAAAGGGAAGTGAAATAATTGGATATTTGTTTTTAAAATGATCACTTCATTGTTTTAGTTTAAGAAGGGAGAGCCATTAGGAGGTTCTTGGTGGAATCTAAACTAGAGATGCTTGGATCTCTAAGCAACTTGGACGTGGCTTGGACTTGGTAACAGCGAAATTAGAGAAAAGTTCATAGATCTGGGACACATTTTGGGAGTAGAACTATAGAATTTACAGTTATATTGGAAATATATTTGAGAAAAAGTTAATTCAAGGTGACTGATAGATGATTTTGACCTGGACAACTTGGGGTGGAGGGTGGTGGCATTCAGTGATATGGAGAAAACTAAGGGAGGTTTTGGTTTTGACTTTGTTTAGCGTATCTTTTGGATATTCTTGTGGAGACTTAAGATCAGTGGGTGGGTATAACTATCTGGAGTTTGGATAGAGAGATATGAAGTAGGAATTCATTGATCAATAGGGATTAAAGCCTTGGAATTGGGTGTGGGCTTCTAGGGAGGGACTGTTAATACAGAAAAAGGCCAATGATAGAGCTTTTGGGCAATCCAACATCTAGAATTCGAATAGACCAAGGGAAACCAACAAGTAGAATGAAAAGAGTAGCTACATGGAATAGAAGATCTTATATTTATTGAGTTTTGAATGTCTTTTAGAATTAATTTATTTACATATTCTGACACTTCTATTTTTTCTATTGGAATATTTTTGAACTTAATCATCAATGACATAGACTCTGTTATATTGCTAGAATCCCCACTCCTGCCATTTGTCTTTTGTTTGTTTCATTTATATTTTTGTTATCTTTCCCATTTTTTTGGCCAAACCTATTGATCATTTAATGTACTAATATAACCTTTACTTATTTTCACTTTGACTGTCTTTGTCCATTCAAAATCTAGGGGGGGGGGCACAGTGGCTCAGCAGGCAGAGCTCTCACCTGCCATGTCGGAGACCTGGGTTCGATTCTCGGTGCCTTGCCCATGGGGAAAAAAAAAAGAACTAATGCATTTCCTCTATGATTTTTATGCATTCTCTCTCTGTTTTTAATCCCTGTGGAGTGTATTTTGGTAACTGAGTAGACATTTATTGAAATTATAGAGTGTATTAGTATACAAACTGATCTGTCTGCCCAGCCTTCTTCCCACTGGAGGATTTTCCTCATTCAGTATAGTAGACCTGCCCCTATCTTGAGTGGGATCAGTGATCAACAGAAGGCACCATTGGCTGGACAATGGCTTCTTTAGGAGTGTTTCATGAGTCTATGGGGTTTTAGTGGTTAAGCCATGATTAATCTCTGATAACCAGGTTTGACCACATTAGCATCCCAACTATTCCATGTGAATCTGTTGCTGATAATTAATCCCAGAAATTGTATTGAGTCATGCTCTTGAAACAGGATCATACCCTCATGATTTCCACCACCCTCCTTCTTTTTTCCCTACATATTTCCAAGTCTGGGTGCTATTTCTATTTTATCTCAGTTTAAGGAATTTAGCTTCAGAGTATGAACAAGATTCCATGGTCTGGGTTGGGAAGGCTGTTCAAATATCTTCTGAATCTGTACTGCAATTTTCCCCACCTCACCCACCCAATCTGTGTTCCAGTTGAATATGATTTTTAATAACATCCATCATCTATTTTGTTAGCAGCAGGCCAAGAGGAGGTGTTTTGGAGAGAGGATCTGGCATCCTTAATACCAAATGCCTGGATCCCTTAGTTCTTTTAGCAGCACACAAATTTTAGGAGCATCAGAGAACTTAACTGTTTCAATTCAGCTGGTAGCATGTGGTAGCCATCAGCTTTATGCATCAAATCTTTCCATTTCTTCTGGGCACATGATAGGATTGAAATTCCTTGCTTCCCTTAAGCTGGGTGTGACCATCTGATTTGTGTTGGTCCATAAAATGTTGAGTGGATATGATGTGTGTCTTTTCTGGGAGGAAGTTCTAAATGCTGGTCCGCTATTCACCAACTTGGACTTAACAACCTGCCAGTTCTAGATGGTAGATGCCCTGTCAGCCAGTAGCCTGGACCCAGATAAGCAAGCACCAGAGCAATAGACACACGCCTTGAATGAGAAATGAATTAGATTGTTTTAACCAACTGAGCTTAAGGGTTATTTTATTATCATAGCATAAGGGAACATCTCCTGACCAATGCAAAATTTGTACATTTAAGTGGGTTACTATGGAAACACCTGATTTGAAAACATACTTTAAGAAAGAAGATATATTGTCATGAGTCATCCTCAGAAGTGATACTGCCAAACCTGACCAGGAAACCAGTTCTGCACATCCTGGAGATTCTGGCTGTGGGGTATGGGCAAAGAACACATCCACGTGGGTGTGCCCGGAACACAAGGTTCAAAGTGGAATAGTGTTACAAAGCACAAGTCAAGAAAGGGAGGGAAAATACTCGTGCAAAGATCCTCAACAACAGAATAATAAAACTTGAATAAAAATAGACAAGAAACCCAAACATAAAACCAATTTACACAAGTAAGCAAGCAAAACACCTTCATGACCTTCTTAACAGTAGGTCTCTTTTATTGATTTTACCTGGAACAATGGAAGGCCTGTCAATTTGGCCCATCCAGGTCTTATACAGTTTAGAGAAGTTTTGTTTTGTTTTGTTTTCTGATTGTTGCTTCGATGGCATCGTTTTGACCTATTTTTTAAGAACAATCTTAATTCCTAGGTTGTGTCACTACCCTCTTTCCTCACATTTTTTCAAATTCTCTCTCTATTCCGAGAGAATTTCTCGAGTCTGTGTTTTGCATCAATTCTGTAATTTTCCACGCGACAATTCTTCCCCTTAGCGCCTACAATCCTTATTCTAATTCAGCATTTTATATTTCCTTTCCTCCTAAGCTAAGTGTCTGTCTTTACATTTCATATTGCTGTCTTTTCAAATCAATATTCTGATCACCTTCAAAGTAAGTTTTTCAAGCATGTTAGGAATAATGATCTAATTTCAGTTTGCTTTTACATTACTTTATTTTGTTGTTATTATTATTTTTTTGTATGCTGTATGGCAGGGGTTATATTTCATTATTCATCCATGTGAGTATCCCCTTACTGCAGCACCATTTGTTAAATTTTTTGTTTGTTTGTTTCCTTGTTTGTTTGGGAAGTGCATGGGCTGGAGATCGAACCTGGGTCTCCCATATGGCAGGTGTGAATTCTACCATTGAACTACCCTTGCACCCCTGTTACTTTATTTTTAAATTTTGTATAAAGCATATATAAGTTATTTCACCATCACTTTCAGTTCGTTTTCTAGATTGTGAAAGCTGCTTCCAGCTTCTACAATGGACTCTCAATCTTTGACTCCTATTTTACTGTGAGTTTTTATATTTTTCTATTTGGGCATCTTTATTTGTAGGTAAAAAATGGGATAGTCTGAATTGAAGATCAATAACTGGATCATTTTTCTCTGAGACCTCTAGATAATCTGAAGGGAATGACTAAATATCATTTCTGAAATTATAGTCATTACTGTTTTGCCACAGCTGTAAACATTAAGATCACTAAGAAAGAAATTACGGAGATGTTCCCTGACCCTCTTTTCAAATCAAAGGCGCATCTGGTCTTTGAAAGTTAGTTTTTGCCAATAAAAATCACAAGAATGTTCCTTTTGAAAGAGAGTAGTGTTCTCTCTGTCAGATGACAATTCTCCAGAGTGTTTTATTAAAAGTGTGTTTATTTTCATGGAAGTATATTAAATACTTGTCAACATAGGTGAATATGAGATCTTTACAAAATGGAAATGACAGTTTGTAAACAAATAACATATATCTTTCAGTATCCCAAAGGTTATTTTTGTGATAGAAATTTTGAACAAAGAGAAAATCATCAAAATTCTTACTTTTGGCATTTTAAATAAACTAGAGCTGACTATCCAATAATTGTCAAAAATTATCTTAATCTTGAGGTTGTCAAAGGCATTTTACAATCATTAAACATTGACTTCAGTTGAACCATTTAGATTCTTACTGAGTTGAACAAATCTTGGTGAAAGATGTGCTGGTAATTCCTAGAGTACATGTTTAGATGATCAACATACTCTCAAGAAGAGAAAGCTTCCAAATAGGGAAATATGTATCATTAATACAAGTGCCAAAAAGTACCTTTGATGCATTGCATTTCAGTATCTTACAGAAAATGTTAAATTGAGCGGGTCTTTTTTACCCTGTAGACTCACAAATATTAAATCAACCTAAATAAAATGTCTTCAATTAAATCTTGAAACCTGTGACTGTTGCGTGTTAGCTCAACGGCATTTTAATTTGTAAATATATCACACAAAAAACAATCCACAAAAAATAAGGCATTAAGAAGTTTACTTTATATGTGCAATCCTTGTATGTACATACACACATATCCTCTGGAAGCTTATCTGATGAGTACTAAGTCCCTGAATGAAATAAATGTTATGTACCTTAGGAAATAATACACTTTGGATATGCCCTTTTAAAAAAATTTATTATTATTATTATTTTTATTTTTTGCATGGGCAGGCACCAGGAATTGAACCCGGGTCTCCGGCATGGCAGGAGAGAACTCTGCTTGCTGAGCCATCATGGCTCACCCGTAGATATGTCCTTTTAAGATGAAATGAGAACAATCATTTGGAGAGAATTAAAATACTAAATTAATTCCAACACTAGCACATTTTATAGTAAAACATTAGGTTGCTGCCTTAGCACAAAACTTTGTTCTTTGTAGGGGAGAGAAAGTTAGGATCCTCTTAACTATGGCATGCTATTTTGTTGGTTTGTCCTATGGCTGTAGTAGGAAGATGGGATTGGACACAGGTTAAGGAAGGAAGGAGGGTCTGTATTGGAGAAACATTCAGATGACCAGGCTCACAACAACGTGAAGAAGCTGCCTTCAGCTTTGGTGTCTCATATTTCCAGTTCTGCCATTAGTGGGTCTGGGGAATTTTCCCAGCACTGTTCAAGCATTTTGATAATCAGTTTCCCTGGAAGTCTTTCTTGAATATAATTGGTGTTTTCATGGATAAGAGAACTCTTTAACTCCTTAGGAAGTCGGCAGAGAGTCAGTACCAGGATTTTCAGGAGAACTTGTGCTTTGATTGAGAGCTTATAAACTTTAAGAGGATAGGAAGGAGAAAGGGAATGCTTATTAGAACACATAGGAGGGTCCTTCAAATGAAAATTGATATTTGTTTTATACATTTTCCTAGGGGCATCTAGGCTCCTTACAAAACGTTGGCTTCGAGAAACCACACATAATTACATAACACCTCACACAAACTATGGTTGTACTCAGAAACTGCAGCTCAAGAATTTCTCCATACCAAATACTTCTTACAACCAATGTCATAGTGCTGTAAATCATGCGAGAAGTGATCACTTTAGAATCATAAAATTGTTCTATAGTGTTAAATGTCCATGTATCCAGTTTGGGGATGGTACACAGATCAGAATACTACTTGTAGAACTCTGAACTTTAAATTTTGTGACTAAGATACACTCTCTTCTTTTTTTCAGATGTTTGAAGGAGATGAATGATAATGCCTTCTTATTCCTCATACAAAATCTAGCAAGAATAAGGAATGTTCATATTTTCCATCTTATTATGTCAATAATGCTAAAGCCTGAGCTAAAAGAAGTACATAAGTGCCTGGGCTATCTACTTTGCCTCTCCTTTTTTTAATGAACATTGATCATCCAATCTTTGTTGAGACTTCTAATTTTGGCACTTGAATGTGTTTTAGTACCATATTAAAACTTGTGAAAACTTAGGCTGAAATGCTACCCATTCTTTGGGCCATCCTTCCCAGAATACTGCTACCTGTGAATATTCTGCAATTTTGAGCTAAATTAAAATAAAACTTTTCATTTTATGTATCTAAAATAGGATAAAGATCAGATTGTGTTTTGCATTGGTGTGTGTGTGTGTGTGTGTGTGTATGTGTGTGTGTGTCACACAAGGGATACATTCTTGAATGGGATGGCAGTCTGTACAATCATGACAGGATTTGGTACCAATTATGTTGACTAGCATGAGGTTTATGATATAGATAAGTATATATATATATATATATAAAAGATACATACAAGATATATCTATATATAGTATATAAATGATATATAAGATATATAAGAATTATATAATCCATGTATATATTTAATAAAGATATTTTTATTCAAAGTCAGCATTTTACTCTTTTGCAGGTCATCCCTCAAAATACTTTTCATAACTACACAGAAAGACAGGGGAAAATAACTTTTATAGACATCCTTTAATCTATTTTTTATTTGAATTGCTACATGCAAGATTTGAAATGACATCATATATAAGACAAGATAGTCATGAGACAACTAAATTTAGTAGAGTTTGTATGCAATGCAGACTTGCATAAATTATTGAGATTTAAAAAACTTTATAAAGACAAAGAAAAGAAAGATTAAAAGTTTCATTACTAATTTTACTCTACCGCAATAAATAGTCTGCCCATTGTCTAAATAAATTCCACTAAAGCTCAATTTTCTCATATGATATCGAAGTTTATTTCCTGGAAGTTTTAGATTATTAGCCCAAACTTTTAAGGATAATTATAATTATTAAAATGTAAAATAAAAAGACTTCCGAGGAGTATTTAAAAAGTCAAATTTTGCTAAAATTTCACCATCCTTTAATGAACACGTTTTTGAAAATATGCACAAGCAACGTTTGGGGCACGCTGCCAGCTGGAGCCCCTTTAGGGGCTGAGCAGACTGTGGGAATGGATGGAACTAGTGGGGTTACACCCACCTCTGTTTGGGCCAGAATAGTTCTGCTTTTGTCAATTTTATCGCTTACAAATTCAATAAATATTTCCTTGAAGGAAGACTTCCTGTTTTGGCTAAATATGGTATAGGAGTGAGTGATTGAATGATCATACAATGTCCCTTTTAGAAACAACTGATTTTTTAAATATTTATTACTTATGCAAGCCTGAAAATGCAGTAACATTTTCCAAAAGTAGATGCCATCGTTTTGACTTGTACTTCAATCCATAAACTGATATTAACACATTTACATTTGCATACCCCAATTTTTTTCTTTAAAATGATAAGATAAACTTTATTACTGCATTATTACTTTTGTTACTTTGCTTTGATAATCACCATTAGATAAATCAGTTTATGTGATTTATTAGTAGGGTTACATAACCCCGGATCAACTCTCTAGGGTATATTATTGCATCAGCTTTGCTTCATTCCACTAAGAAGCTGAAATTTCAAAAATTAATTAGGAAAGAAAAAACATTTTTGTCATTGGGGCACATTATATTGTAAAGCTAGCTTTTTCAGTATTGTGAATAAAAATAGGAGATTCTGTAGAGAATCTCAGTTTTTAAAATACTTGTGCCTTTAGTTACTCTGAGAACAATTATAGTCTTGCTTCTGCAATTAAAATATAAAAATAAAAAATGAATCAACTAAACATTTAACTTAAGTACCACTAAAATATGGTAGAAGGAAATAGCAGAAGTGAATTAACACAGAGAAAACCTGAAAACTGTGAATCAGAAAATAAGTAAGCACACTGATTCAAAAAAGTCTCCTTCTATACAAAGACCAATGAGAAAAAATATCCCTGGCTGATTAAGACTAAAAGAAAGAAAAGAAAAATAGATGGCTTCAGAAATTATAAATCAGATATATGTGCAATAGCAGAAAAGATTAAATAATTATAAAGATCGTTATGCTAACTTTATGTTGATAATTTTAGACATTCAGATAAGATGGATAATATCATAGGACAATAATAAATTACTAAATTGATTTGAATAAAAGAAAATCTATTTCTATATCTATATAATATATAAATGCTATATATTATAACAATCAACGTCATTGGGAAAAATGTTGTTAGTGATCTTTCGCTAAAACAGATGCTAGGCTCGGATGATTCTTTCTAACATTTTTATGAGACAGAATATTCCAGATGATAAAGAGTTGGAAAGTCTTCTAATGTCTTTTATAATTTTATTACCAAATCCTGATGAAAAAGGAATAAACAAAGGAGAAACCAAGAACATAAACATCCAGGAGTAAATGTCCTAAGTTGTTTAAGTCACTTACATAGAGGAATATAAAACACAAATGACAGACTAAGAAAGATCTAAATAAATGGAGCGATATACCATGTTTATGGATTGGAAGACTCAATATTGTAATGTGATCAATTCTACCCAATTGATATGTAAATTTAATGGTGATAAAAATCCCATGATTTTGTGGAAGTTGACAAGGTCCTTGAATGACACCCTAACGATGTTTATGGATTGGAAGTTTCAATATTGTAATGTGATCAATTCTACCCAATTGATATATAAATTTCTGATAAAAATCCCATCATTGTGTGGTAGTTGACAAGGGCCTTGAATAGCCAAGAAAATTCTGAAGAAGGGAAATATAAAACTCCTGTATAATACCTAAGATTTATAGCTAAACAAGAGAAAGACAACTCTGTCATATTATGTATGTATCAGTTTGTATGAGGTGTAGATCTATTGGACAGTCCAGTTCTGGTTAACATCTTCATCATGTTCACCATTATTAAATAAGCTTTGCCTGAAATTGGGCACACTATCTAGTTTTATTACTTGGAGAAATTGACATGGAAAGAGGGCAGCATCTCAAGAACTCCAAACCTTGTTATTAGAAAGCAATTGAAAATATGCTTCTCTTCGTTTAGGAGTTGTGGCAAAATTTAGGAATATAAAGGTCCTAAAATTATGAAATCCTCAACTGTTTTAAATTGATTTCCATTTAAGTAAGTGCGCCATGAAGAGGCATGCCTGCTTCTCTGTTAGCCTTTCATTTAATTTATGAACTCTCTCAGGGCGTGGGTTGTATAAAATCCAATGACTGAAACTTTTAAGTAAGAGGAAACCAATTACGGAATTCCTTGGGGAAATTAAGATCTAAAAATAATTAAAATTCCTCAATGAGACTCAGTAGTCAACAATCCCACTAAAAGATGTATGCCATTATTCATGTTATTTGAACTCCAGAAAATTAGCCACAATTGAAGTGTTCAAGGAAGTTTAAAAAAAACTCAACATCAAAGAAATTTTGTATTTTCTATCAATATCAAGCATTTATCACTTTTGTTCAAATCAGAATGTAGGGCAGAAAATGTGGCAATTTTTTATTCCTGATAGAGATTTCCTTTTATTTTAATGCCTTTCTGTATCTTAAATACTTGAAGAGCTCGTTTTCATTTAAAGTAAACTCACTTTAGCATAAAACAATGCAACTGCCATAAACCACGTCTGAGGTAAAATTCCTTCTCATTGATTTTATTTTAATATTTTTATTTTCATAATGTATATCTTCATTTTGTGTATTGTTTACATATAGATGCATCAACTAATCAGTGCCTTTTTATGTTTGCCTATTTATAGGGTAAATCATTTGACAGCTTCTGCAAATGAGTCATAACTCATCTCATAAAATCATCATGGATATTTTCCAAACTTGATTTATATTTCATTCTTTGCTTATTCAATACTTCCTAACAAATACCTGTTCATTTATTTTGAGTTTCAGGCACTTGTTAAAATGGGTCTCTACTTTCATCCCATCTCACAAGATAAAGTCACTTAAAGCCCTTATGAAGGGTTCCCTATTGCCTGGTTAAATATTATTCTAGGCATGACAAATTGCTAGATATATAGCCATATTTTTTTTCAGACTATGTGACTTAATTTTGAATCTAGAAACATTGCTATTCTCATATTATTCATGGTAAAGTACTTGCTAAGATAATATTAAGGTGGATTTGAGATGGCAGCTTAGATAACTTGGCTTAAAGTGTCCAGTAAAGGGTGAGGATATCAGAATGTACAAACAAGAAAATAGAGGAATGGAATAGAGGAATAAATTGAGTGTGTACTTTCTAAGAAATCTGAGATACTGACTTTTTACTACTATATTTCATTTGAAATTCTAGAAACTACATATATATATATATATAATGAAGACCAGCTTTGGTGATTTTCCTAGCCATGTTTTCCAGAAGTAAGATTTACATTTCATTACAGATTGCTTTTATTTTAATACTTTTTTTGATATGACTCACTATTTTTCAGCATTAACTCTGTGTTCTTACATTTCAAATTAAATATACAACATTGAGCACCCATGGCTGATGCCATTATATAAAGGGAAATAACCAGTCATTCAGTGCCTCCCTATGGAAGAGCACAAGGCCATCCCTGAACTATCTGGCAAGGAAATAGAACCTGAATCTGAGGAATTATCTTGCCACACATACCAATTTACAAACAGTATAGGAGGCAGGCTAACATATTATACTACCTCAAGAGACTAATCAGCAAAATCCAGGCTGGGAAATTCTACAAGACAAGGAGCCAGGTTTTTATTTATTTATTTATTTTAAAACACCCCCTCCCTCCCCCCCAAAAAAGATTCAATCAATTGCCACCTGAAAACCTTATCTGGATCTGAATGTGAACAAATAGGAAAACATGAAATCTATGAGACTACATAATATTTATACATTTATTATTTATTTGCTGATATCAAGGAAGTAAGTTTATTTTTTAAACTGTTATGGCATTGTAGTGGATTTATATGTTAGAGATAGATTCTAAATCTTTACAGATGAAATGACATGATGTCTAATATTTATACCAAAATAACCTACAAATTGACTTAAATCAATACACTTGAGGAGACTGTGTGTGAAATAAGAATGGCTGTAAGTTGTTAATTGATCATACTTGGTCCTGGGTCCCTAGAAATTCATTGTATTGTTCTATCCATTTTTGTATATGCTCAAAATTCTTCATAAAATTAAAAAAATAACAATCCAGTAAGATAAAACATTCCCAGGCCACTGAAGAAGAAAATTAAATATGATAAAATGAACTTTTCAAGTTCCTACTATTTCTCAGAATTTTGGGTTTTTACACTTCCCAATTCTGTGAGGTTTTGAGAGAAGGGTTTTGCATTTGCCTTTTAAAATTTTGTTTAGATAAAATCATCTGCAATGAATACAGTTTTGTATTTGTCGTTAGACATTTTCCCATAGGTAATGATAGTATAACTGAATTTTAAGGCACAGATCTTTTTGCTGGATGGAAGGTTTTATTTCAGGATAACAAATTAATATTTCTTGAGGTTTGTAGGTGACAGTATTTTAGATAGTGCAACCATGAATGGAACATAAAGTGAATATGCTAAATTTTAATATGATCAAATTTTTTGAAACTTATGTAGTTTTAGTTTAAAAATAAAAAAAGAAAGCTGCTTTGCCAATAGTCTGACATAAGAAACACTAAAACATAAGACTAATATTTAAATTGCAGTTATTTATCCTTGTGTCTAGAGGCATCAATGGAAACATGACTTGAGTTTTCTTACACAGGCATTAGGATACTTAGCTTCACTGCCTTTTAATTTATGTAATCATTCTACCATTATTCATTGGTTAATGAATTTTGGTAATATTTAAACAATAATTAATGTATGTGGTTCATTGACTTAGAAATTACTTAACAAGAATCATATTTTTAGTTGAACATTATATTCAAAATTTATATATGATGTTAGAAAATGCAAGTTGTTGAATCAACAGAGAACTAAGATTATAATTAGGGTTTTATAAGGTTAATTTGTAGTAATATGACTTTTCTTGCATACTACAAAACATAAAATACTGAACATATAGTAAACACACAGACACACACACACACACACACACACAATGAATTTTAATTACTCATACTGAAAGCTCCTTACACTACATCATATTGACAATTTAAATCTCCCTAGGAGAAATGTTCAGGACCTTTGCCCTGTTTGAAAACAACTAACCGAGTAAATGCAAGTGAATTTAAATTAAGGATGACTGTGCAATTACTTTAGGGAAGAAAAAAATAGCTTATCCATTAATGTTATAGGTTGGTGTAAGGAAAAACATGTCCATTCATTCAATTAACGCTCAACCTTGAAGGTAACATATCATTTCATTTGTAACCTTGTCGATTAAAAAGTTCTAATTAAAAGAAACAAAACAAAAAACAGTGTCTTTAGACAATATAACCTTGGTAATATGTTTCGCTGAACTAACTTGAGTATGTTTTAAAAATTAGTTAGTTGTCAAAGAGTTGACTTATTTGATCAAATACATCATACACTTTTGATCAATACATTTGATCAAATTCTATGAAAAAGTGTATGATAAAAAGAACAACAGAAAAGAGTGTTTCTAAACATCATAAACATGTATGTATATATATATATATACACATACATTTTTTCAAAATGCAATAATATTCTTACAGTGTCTGTACTGAAATTATTCAATAAAAAAGGGAACATGCAACAACTCAAATCCCCGAATATTGTCATCTGCCTTAAACTGAACAAATCATTTCGCTTTCAACTACTCAGGCAAAAAGCATACTTCCAAAAAAAATTACATGACAAACCATTACAATGATCAATCATTATTAAAATTCATATTTCCAACATCAGAAAGCCATATGCATCTTTAGATGAGCATAGTGACAATAAATATCAGGAAAATGACACCAAGCACCTCAAGGTTTTTTAATGCGTACTTAGTCTCAGGAATTTTTCCCTACTTATAGAACTTCATTTCATGCATAAAATAGTAATCGCTGCATTTTCAGAAACCTTTTAATATCCAGACATCACACATATTATATTTATATACATAATAGTCTATTGTTATATATGATAAATGTAAAAGGAGGAGTAAAAATTTTACCTGGTTAATCAAATGTGTTGGTGTAAAGCAGAGTAGAACAAATGTACTCACTGCCAACGTCTTGTCTGATAATCATGAGTGAGAACAGCAGCAGTTTCAAGGGGTGGGACTTATCTTCAGTCATGAATTCCTAAGGGATAATTTCCAATCAGAGAATGCTATTGCAGACAATGAAACCATTCTCTGTTTGTTGACCCTAGTTTTGTATTTACAATCTGCCGTGGGCGTATTCATAAATCAGTGGAGGAATTGACATATATTTCACTGAAGTTGATGTATGAAGAATATTTTGAAACAAGAAGTACATGAAAAAGATTAGTCATTTAATGATTTCATGTCTTTCATCCTTGTCCACATGTACTTATTTCTTCTATCTTTTCCTCCATTGGAATAAAAATTAAAAAAAAAAAAAGCCTTAACCCTGAGCCTTAACATACCTGATGATACAGGGATACCCTCTGAAACAACACTCTGGGTTGAATACGCATAGCCTCTGCCTAGAAAATTTTAATGATGGAACGGGGTTCACTATTGTTTGGAGCCATCTGATTTAAACAGGACAGTATATCTGCTAGACATCTCTTTATTTTATGATTATTTATGTATCATATAATCTCCAAAGCTGTATACCTTTGTATTGCAAATCAGAGAGCATCATTAGATTAGTTATGTAATAGGTTTTATGCAACTTTTTCCCCTATTGTTCAGTTCTCCTAATTAACTTCAACACATTCCTCAGCCAATTCTGTCCATTAGTCTTCAGTATATGCCTAGAATCTGGCAACCACTCACAGCACTGATCATTACCACCCTAGTATGGATCCCTGTCTGCTCTCCTTCCTGACTGGCTTTCCTCCTATCCTGCTGCCCCACAAGCCTATTTCATAGACGGCAGCCAGGCTGATCCGATTCAAGCATCAGTTAGCTTATGTCATTCTCTTCTGATCTATCCAATAATGCTTTGATGGTTATTTGCAGGGGATTTGAGGGACAATGATGCAATCTACCTATAATTCAGGCCTCTATCTGGAAAGACTTTGCGAAGATATGGAAGTGATGTGAGAACTATCATATTTGAATGCAGGGGAAGGTATTGTGCTTCACTATACATTCAGGATAGCTTCAGAATGGATGGAATGTTTAGATGTTTCTTAAGTTGTTTTAAAATAAACATACATATATATGAGTGCCCTGAGGTAGCTGTAAACTTGTTAAACCAATTTAAGGGTGAACAATAACTGAGCCCTGATGTTTTAAAACAAGCTGTTTCAAATGCTTTCACTCACAGATCAATATCAGGATTTTAGCTTGGACTGTTTATTTGTCTCTCTCTCTTACTATCTCAATATAAGGGGGGATAGGTTCAGAATAAATACACTGGGCTCGGATGGGGCAAAACCAACTTAGATGGAAGTTTGCCATCTCCCTAACGCAGGATCCTGGAGGCTTTTTACTTTTCCAAACATTATTCTTATATTTGTTATATTACAGGGAAGGTGAGTCACAAAGGAGGTGCTGAGGCACAGGTGGGCACCCAGGGGGGCTTCATGTGGTATAGCTAATTACCAACTGGTACTGAAGTCTTTTGATATTAACAAATAGTATGTCTGATTAAATTATATAAAATCCTCATTATAAATGATTCACAAAAAATTTAAAAAATTAAAGGGTGAACTAAAGAGAGAACAATCATTGTGGGATCTGTGTACTATCATCGGTTAATATTACAGGTCACAAAGTCACAGAGCAAGGTTGCTTATTAGTATTAGTGGGGCTGAAATTCATGTTTCAAGTATGAAGAAATTCATACCTCAAAACCTTTTGACTGACCTTGTCAGATTTTACTTCATAATTTTGTCATTGAAAAACACATCATAGAAGGAAACTATCAGTTTCCATATTTTCCTGTTCCTGTTTTGTGTATAATTATTTTTTTTATTACCTTCAAAATGTAGATTGTAATTGACCACTAAGATGCAGAGAATTAGGAAGAATCAAACGTTCTAGCTCTCATCTGAAAATAAATAAGTTGCTGTTCTCTGTTGGTATTGAATGTTGTTCATGCACTCGCATGTGATTATTGCATGCATGCATGCATTACTTTGCATGTGATTATTTCCTGTTTTTCCTAATAGATCATTCTTTGGGAATGAGATCAGGAAATCTTCATTTTAAACTAGGTATAATGAATGAATACTAAGTTTGAGAACCCCTGCACTAGATAAAGAGATCTTCAGGATAAAGTACCATCCTATTTATTGTTGTATTCTCAAACTTTTCATAAACTATGTTTTTATAGACACCCCTTAATGACCATTTTTTGAATAGAATTATAATGTTCCTGATCTGTGCTGCTAGTGGAAGCTACTGGGGATAGTATTTAGAGATATGAATATGCTCCAGTCCTTGAGGAATTTGAGAAACCTGGAAGAAACTGGCAAATGATAATTCACAAACAAATCAGTTTAAGGAATGAATGGCTGGTATAGGGAATACACATTCCCAAACAGCTTTTGTTATTTCAAAGTTAAGAAAACAGGGGGAAAAACTTATTTATACATGTTTGGCAGTTTATGGTGGTCCTTTCACAAATTATTTTATTAAATAATAGTGCAGGATTATTTATAACATAGACTTGAAATGGCCTTAAATTACCTATTAAGGCATAATAAATATTGCAACATTTGTGCCTCTGTTGCAGGCAATGAACTATGGTAAAATATATGCAGCTGTTTATTGGAGACCAGAGAATGGAATCAGAGTTATATTTCTATTTATTTTAATCTATGAAAACTTTTAGAACCATTGAGGACAATTGTGAAATATTTGGTATTGAAAACGTCATAAATACCTACCAGCAAGTCATCATATTGAAACAAAGCCCAGAGGAAAGCATCATCAGTGTCAACTTCAAACACACTGAGGAGAATAATACCATAATCCAGAAGGAAACTCTGCACTTACATTACCTGTGCACTTGATTCTTTTCCATTCCACTTCTTGCTCATCAGACATGTCTTTTTCTTTTGAACAAATGAACAAGCAACCTTCCCCCCATGTAATCTTCCACTGTTTCTAGTATAAATCTAGCATTTCTTCTCTCTCCATCACTCTTTATCACTTCCTCAAGCCCCTTTCCCCTACCTCAGACCATCATTATGTTATATTAAAAATGATCTGTAATTGCTGTCTCTTTTCTCCTCTCTTTCCTAGCACAATGCAATGGGCTCCCACTCCTATACCACCAATGCTCCTCTCCTAAATTGAGACAATGTGTATATGAAGAACAGATTCAGTGCAAACCCAATCAGAAATTCCAACAACATTCTTTGCAGAAATGGATAAGTCAATCATCAAATGTATATTATATGGAAGGGTAAGGGGCCCTGAGTAGCCCAAGAAACCTTGAAAAAGAGAACAAACCTGGAAGACTCACACTTCCCAATCTTAGAACTTATTACAAAGGCACCATAATCAAAACAGCATGGTGCTGGCACAAGAACAGACATATAAACCAAAGGAATCAAACTGAGAGTACAGAAAAGAACTCTCGCATTTAAGATCAACTGGCTTTGACAAGGGGACAAAAAACATTCAATTAGGAGAGAATAGTTTCTTCAACAAATGGTGCTGGGAAAACTGGGTGTCCATATGCAAAAGAAGGAAGGTAGACACCTACTTCACACTATACACAAAAATCAACTCAAAATGGATCAAAGATCTGAACATAAGAGCTAGGAATCAAACTCCTTTAAGAAAATGTAGAGAAGCATCTTAAAGATCTTGTGTTAAGTGATGTTTTCTTGGGCTATATACCCAAAGCATGAGCAACAAAAGAAAAAAATAGATAAATAGAACCTTATCAAAATTAAAACCTTTTGTGCAGCAAAGAACTTTATCATGAAAGTAAAATAACAGCTGATTCAATAGGAGGAAATACTAGGAAACCACATATATAATAAGGGCTTAATATCCAAAATATATATTTACAACAACCCAACAAAAAAAGATAAACAACCCATTTTAAAAATGAGCAAAAGACTTGAATAAACATTCCTCCAAAGAAGATATACAAATGGCCAAAAACCACATGAAAAGATGCTCAGTATCATTAGCCATTAGGGAAACACAAATCCAAATAACAATGAGAAAAAATTTCACACTCACTAGAATGGCTACTATTAAAATATGGAAACTTACAATTGTTGGAGAGGATGTGGGAAAATAGGAATACATTCATTGCTGGTGGGAATGTAAAATGATGGAAGACAGCTTAGTTGTTCCTTAGAAAGTTAAGTATAAAATTGCCATATAACCCAACAATCCCACTACTAGGTATGTACCCAGAAAAATTTAAAGCAAGGAGTCAAACAGATACATACACACTGTTCATAGAGGCATTATTCATAATTTCCAAAAGAGGGAAGCAACCCAAGTGTATGTCAACCAATGAATGGATAAACAAAATGTGGTATATACATACAATGGGATATCATTCAGCCATAAGAAGGAATGAAATTCAAATATATGCAACAATGTGGATGAACCTTGAAAACATCATGTTGAATTAAATAAGCCAGACATAAAAGTACAAATATTGTATGACTGCATGATACGAAATTAAATAAGTCAGGCACAGAAGTAAAATACTGCATGATCACATGAGAAGCAAATTAATAGAGTCAGAAATTAGAATCGAGGCTACCAGATGGCAGGGAGTTAATGCTTAATTTGTACACTGTCTCAATTTGGGTTAATGGAAATGTTTTGGTAATGGATAGTGGTGATGGTACTACAACATCTTGAATATAATTAATAGCACTGAATTATGTATTTGAATGTGGTATAAAAGGGAAAATTTTAAATTGTAGACATGTTACTATGATAAAAATTTAAAAACAATAATAGGACTGTACAACACAAATAGGAACCCTAATATAAATCAGAGACTGTAATGAATAGTACAATTATAATAATAGTCTTTCATTAATTGTAACAAATGTACCACACTAATGCATGGTGTTAAAAAATAGGGAGTGAGGTTATATGGGAATCGTTTGTAAACTTACAACTTCTACAATAAAAAATAAGAACTCATTATTGGAATACTTGGGCTGTGGGGGTAAAATATGTATACCTACAGTGCAGTGTTACAATACATTTTTAGCTGGTTCTTGACCAGTTTTTTTGTTAGTTTTACCACTTAGTTCATGCTGCTGCTGCACCATCCTGTCCAGTGGTAATCTGTGTTTCACTTGCTAAAGCTGCCGGAATGCAAGGTACCAGAAATGGATTGGCTTTTATAAAGGGGATTTATTATGTTACAATTCCACGGCCATTTGTGTCGGTTTGAATTATGTACCTGTGTTAGTTTGCTAGCTGCCAGAATGCAATATTCTAGAACTGGAACAGCTTTTAAAAAGGGAAATTTAATGAGTTACTGGTTTACAATTCTAAGGCCATGGAAATGTCCAAAAACAAGTCTATAGAAATGTCCAATCTAAGGCATCCAGGCAAAGATACCTTGGTTCAAGAAGGCCAACGAAGTTCAGGGTTTCTCTCCCCATTGGAAAGACATGTGGTGAACAGGGCAATGTCTATTAGCTTCCTCTCCCAGGTCTCTTGCTTCATGAAGCTCCCCAGCAGCGTTCTCCTTTTTCATCTCCAAAGGTCGCTGGCTGGTGGACTCTGTGGTTCTCTTGTCATTCTGTCATGGTTCTGTGGCTCTCTTCTTGTTCTCAAAAGGGACTCTTTCCAAAATGTCTCCTCTTTTATAGGACTCCAGCAAACTAATCAAGACCCAGATAGAATGGGTGGAGACACATCTCCATTTAATCAAGTTTAAAACATACAATTGATTGAGTCACATCTCTGTGGAGATAACCTAATCGAGTTTCCAACCTATAGTATGAATAGGGATTAGAAGAAATGTTTGCTCTTACAATATTGATTAAGATTAAAACATGGCTTTTCTAGGGTATATAAATTCTTTCAAACTGGCACAGTACCCCCAGAAAAGCCATGTTTGAATCCTGATCGAATCTTGTGCAGGCAGCTATTTTTTAAAATCCTAATTCACCACTGCAGGGTGAAACTTTTTTGATTAGATTATCTCCACAGAGATGTGATATACCTCATTGTGGGTGTGACCATTTGATTAGATGCAGCTGTGACTCCACTCATTCCATGTGGCTCTTGATTAGTTTACTGGAATCTTTTAAAAGAGGAAACATTTTGGAGAGAGTCAGAAACAACAGAAGCCACAGAGCTGAAGGAAACAACAATGTTGACAGAAACTTCAGAGCAGAGCTGACAGAGGAGAGCCAATAGAGAGAGCTTGTTGTTCTAGGCTTAGAGAAAGTTGCTTCAGAGACCAGAGATAGGGGTGTTTGGAGATGCTTGGAGCCCAGTAGATGTCACCATGAGATGTTAAGCAAGCCAGAACCTGGAGAAAGCCATAGGAAGCTAAGAGATGAAAGCCAGCCGCAGAGAGCAAAGTGAGGAACTCTTACAGGAACAGAGGCTGAAAGCAATGGAGCCCAGGAGCAAGAGACCAGTAGATGCAGGCCACATGACTTCCCAGCTGACAGAGGTGTTCTTGACCCATCAACCTTCCTTTCACTGGATGTCTTACTTTTGACATTTTTATAGACTTAGAACTGTAAACTTATAACTCATAAAGTTCCCCTTTTTGAAAGTCATTCCAGTTCTGCTTGCAGCTTGCAAACTAATACACCATGTGTGGTAGTTAGATTCAACCATCAACTTGGCCTAATTTTGTTGCTGTGGACATGAGCCAATGATACGTGAACCTCATCTGTTGCTGATTACATCTGCAGTCGGCTAGGAGGTGTGCCTGCTGCAATGAATGATGTTTGACTTAGTTGGCTGGTGCTTAAATGAGAGAGTGCAACGTAGCACAGCCCTAGCAGCTTGGCATACCACACCTCAGCACTCGCAGCTCAGCCCAGGCTTTTGGAGATGTAGAAAGGAATCACCCCGGGGAAAGTTGTTGGAACCCAGAGGCCTGGAGAGAAGGCCAGCAGAGACCATCCTGTGCCTTCCCACATAAGAAAGAACCTCAGTTGAAAGTTAGCTGCCTTTCCTCTGAAGAACTAACAAAATAAATCCCCTTTTATTAAAAGCCAATCCATCTCTGGTGTGTTGCATTCTGGCAGCTAGCAAACTAGAACACCGTGAAAATGTCCAAATTAAGGCATCAACAAGAGGTTACCTTCTTGGAGGAAAAGCAGCATCCAGGCTCCTTTGTCACACAGAAAAGCACATTTTGCTGGCCATCCTTGGTTGGTTTTAAAATGGCTCTCTCAGCTCCTGTGGTGCCTTCTGGCTTCTGCAGGGGGAGCTTTCCTTCTGTATCTCCAATCTGAATTTTCTCCCAAATGTTCCCATCTTAAAATCCTGTAAGATCCACCTTGAATAGGCAGGGTCATATCTCCATGTAAACAACCTAATCAAGAAGTCCCACCCACAATAAGTCTGTACCCACAAGACTGGATTAGAAGAACATGGCTTTTCTGGGGTGCATAACAGTTTCAAACCAGCGCAAGCTGTGATTGGGGAAAGAGGACTGTGGTACAGAGAAACAAAACTTAATATTTTAGGTGAAATCAGCTTCTGTACAGATAACAATTCCAGGAGGAACTCTGAACATTAAAAACAAAAACAAAAAACAATTTTTCATAAGTAGATGTATGAAATGTTTTAAATGTCAAATTTATGAGAACAAAAGCCAATGAATGATAAGCCAATGATTAAAGGTAAATACATAATAATGTAAATAATATTAATATGTAAAAAGCCTTAGAGAATATCTATCTTAAAATTCTATGTCCTATTCTGCAGATACTTGATTTTGGAAATTTGATTGAAAGAATAAAGTCTCATTTAACTTACTTGGTATCTTATTTTACTGTAAATACAGAAGTCATGGTGATAACTTTGTAAGGATTTTTATAATTGCTAAAGAGAGGCAATGTTTTCCACGCTTGTTTTGGAAAGTAATTCTCAGTAACATTTGAAGTACTGCTCATGAAATTAATATACGCCAGGCTTTAGAAATCATTTTCTCAGGTCAAATGCAACCTTAAGATCCCATTTAGCTTCTTTGGTAAGGGAATAAATTTGTTCATTTCTGAGTTCTGTGTTGTGCTTATATTAAATTACTGTCTAAACTCGTTTCTATCCACTTTCCAGATTGACTTAATAGAAAATAACATTACTGCCCCAGGTCATTTTTCTTGATCTAAGTAAATTAGATACATATATTTTCTTCTTGCTCCCTTAGAGTGGTTTAATCTGGCAGAAATATTTTCTGTATTTAACACTGGTTAAGGAGCACTGGAGCCATTAGTGACCAAGGTATTGTTAGGTCTCAATTAGATTATGCTAGTCCATTTTGTAGGTAGATTGTGCCTTCTATTAGAGGAAATTAAATTCATAAAATGAACCTTTCTCCTTGAAGATGGAAAACCTTTTTGCATGGCTAGCTAGCAGCTGTCATTCTAACTATGATGCAACATGTAGTGTGACAGAAAAGATAAAGAACTTCATATTCAAGACAGGTTCCAGAGTCATTTACATACCGAGAAGAAGGTTCATTTTATATTTGGCAAATGAACAGTTTTTAGACATCTGGAATCAAACCCTTTTCTCTGACTGCTAGGACATGAGAAATGACAGTATTTATTTTGCAACATGTTTATTCTGAAGAGCTCCAAATATTATAAAGATGTCATTGTGTCTTTGGCTTTTCTTCCTGAGAAAGAACATCAGAGCATTTTCATGTGGTGGTGGGTTGATTAAAAGCCTTCCGCATCTCCTTTTATCTACCTTATCAACAGACAAGTAAAACATGGAATAAAGATGAATAAATAGGGGGAACAAGTGTTAAAATAAATTTAGAGTGAAATGCTGGTGATCTGTGAGGGGGAGGAGTGGGGGTATGGTATATATGAATTTTTTTTCTGAATAGATGAAATGTTCCAAGAAATGATCATGATGATGAATATGCAACTATGTGATGATATTGTGAATTACTGAAAATATATGTAGAACGGAATGATCAAAAGTTAAGAATGTTTGC
>PVIY010027436.1:0-34216 GCA_004026745.1 Myrmecophaga tridactyla | reverse complement strand
AGGGTATGGTATGTATAATCTTTTTTTTTCTGTTATTGTTTTATTTCTTTTTCTGTTGTCTTTTTATTTCTTTTTCTGAATTGATGCAAATGTTCTAAGAAAGGATGAATATGCAACTATGTGATGATATTGAGAATTACTGAATATATATGTAGAACAGAATTATATGTTAATATTTTTGTTTGTTCTTAATTTTTTTTTAATTAACAAATAAATTAAAAAAAAAACAAACAAAAAAAAAAAAAAAAAAAGAGAATAATGGACTGGGGCGGCAGTGAAGAATAGGAATTGGTTGTCCCTTTTACAGAACACTTGATGTGCCTCTCTTCATATCCTCTTGGTCCACCATTTACTTTGGTGATTGCTGCAGCACTCAGCTTCATACCAGTGTAACTTGACAATACCCCCACTCAACTGCACCATGCAGCTCTTGCTTTCCACCTCAGGGCTTCTCAGAGCACTCACTTATGTGCACTCTTAAAATGAAATGGAGGGAGTTAACATCCACTGGAACAACACTTGACCAGTGGTAGCTGGTGGATAAAACGCTCCCTTTTTCATCTCTTGGGAAAACAATTCTGAGGTGTTCTCCACAAGGTTCCTCAAAACTTTCCAGTTGGATTGATCTCTAGTTGCCCATAGCAGTGATCAGTTTGACAGTAAAGAATCCTTGTATTGGCCTTTCCTCCTGCCCAGGTTCACTCTTGCCAGGTGCTCGCTTGTTCCCTGCGTATCATTTCTTAAAATGAACTACCTGAACAGAAGCCCTTTTATCCAGAGGAACACACTTATCCGTAAGTGAAAGAGAGAGCAACCTCCATTTAGAAAGTAATCTGGAAGCTGTCATGATCAGCCAAGATGAGGAGGAAGGAGCTCTGATAGATGTAGAGGAGTTTATTACAGAATACAAGTTTTCAAATAACCCTCTTGGAATGGGTGGCAGGTTAGCGCTAGGGATCAGGGTTGATATCAATGAAAGTATCAGAGGAAAAAAGAAGGAGGTAAAACATGAATCAGACATTAAATAATTTCCTCTATATAAGAAAATAGACAAATAACCATGAGTGGCATGTTTTAGACATTTATATTTATTGCTGTAGCTTTGCATTTGCCTTCATCTTCATTTGTTCCACCCCAGGCAGAACAGCAGACTGTCTAGCCTTGCTGTGTAGCTGTTTCTTGCCAACATGCTGATGTCATTCCATATTCAGCCCTTAATATCATTTCAATTCACATTCATGTCCTTTGTCTTTTTCTTGGTGTCTAGTTTATTATCGTTTCATTGAATTTTCTTTTCTCTAAGCCAGTTCATTTAAAAGAAAATATCAAGGAACAACCGTTATGTATATACATATACACACATACAAAATAACATGGAATATCCATCAGGCAAAACTGTTTAAATATACATTTGTATATGATTCTATACTTTCTTAAATTATGCATGTAGAAATACACCCGTATTTTTAAAAAGAATATAACTCTGAAGGAAAGCTAGATTGCTGGAGAATCTTTTTGTAATATCACCACCAAACTTTGCCATATTCCTTAAACTTTGAAATCTGAACCAATAAATTAAGAAATGTTCTGAGTCCTATGTCTTCTGGCCCAGACTGTGTCATTTTTAGATATTTTAGTTTAAATTTTTAGGTTATAAGGGACACTGGTAATGATGTTATAGCAAACAGAGAAAAGACATCTGCTGTTGTTTTCAGAACAGACGGAGTCACGACCATCAAACCTGCATCCAACGGCAAGCCTGCGAGAGGGGCCTGCATGTTTGACATTCCACTGAACCTCAAATTGTTATTGCTTAGGAAGAATTCACAAAGGAAACACGTTTCGTTTGGAATCATAGGAAAAACTGAGCTCAAAAGAGAACTTTCAGGTCATTGGCTTCCCACTTCCTGCCTGCCTTTTACACCACTGTTTTTCCCTCTCATGTACTGCTCCCCTAGCTTTAATTTCTTCACAGATGCCTCTTAATGAAATTATTCCACAGTGTAATATTACCAATAAAACGGTTTTATATTTGTAGGTCTCTTGCCCATAGCAATACTCGGTCTAGTCTTTCTAAAGCAGAGCAAAGTTTTGATTACTCGATTTCCAGTAAGCCTCTTTTCTTACCTGCCCACATTTTTGTACATCAGAATTCTCTCACTCTCATGATTGTAGCTTAATTAGCATTCATAGTTTTTATATTTCATCATCTTTATGCAAGCTCTTTCAATTACTTTTGCTATTTGTTTTTTTGATTCCTCCTGTTTTCTCTCTCACTTCTCATTGATGAGATGGCTTTAGAAGATATTTTTCCTTAAATATAACTCAACACCCTATCATCATAGGTAGTGGTGTCAGTTTCAGTCATTAAATTTGAAGCTCGATTCAGCAAAAAAGTAATCTTAACCAGCCAGCACGCCAATACACAGGAACAGTTTTGTTAGGTACCTTCCCTCCTTTCTTGAATAGCTCAGTTTTTCAAAAGCTAGGGGGTCATAGCAATGGCTGTGCTGATGTTCTACGTTAAAATTCATTTATTCAGCATATATTGCCAGCTCCGCACAAAGCAAATTAGTTTTAGTGGCTATGTTGCTAAAAGACTGAAATCCAAGATTATCCACACGTTTAGCTAGTCTGTGGGAAATCATATTGTACTAGCTCTATTTATGTAATATAATATAGTAGACTTGAATTGTTTTCTATGACCACATCCTAAACTTTGTGGAGAAATCACCCCTACCCCATCGTCAATACATGGAGTTTAGCTGGCACTGATCCACGCCCTCCATCTCCCAGCACACACAAATGTATACTTAGGTAGACACTCTCACACACACATACACATATTCACACACTGGGGCACTCACTCCAGGGAGGGAGGGACCTGACTCAGGTTTGGCCATTCAGAGCATTCTACTGCTGGCAGTCGGAATTGTCTTTAGGATAAGAATGTGATCTAGAGTCCAATGAGACTCAGAAGTTTGCTGGAGTTAGTCTTTCCAATGAAGCTGCTGAGAAGACAGTATACAAGCAAAGGACTACTGGTGGCCATTTTGCTAACTCTCAGAAAGAGTCTCCCTGAAGGAAGCAGCAAAGAGGACAGCAAATGCAAAGGAAGGGAAGAGAAATCAGATCCTGACAACATCCTTTCTGAGTAAGCAGATGGTCAAAACCAGATGGTCTTTAGTGAAACCAAGTTTACCCCCATACTTTGTAGTTGTGGAAATCAATATATTCCTATTTTTGTTTAAGTCAGTTTAAATTGGGTTTCAATAACTTGCAACTGAAAGTCTGCCAAATAACAGTATGATGCGGCTTTTATATGAGATATTTTGCAATCCCAGTGTTTCTCAAAACGAGATCTACATAACACTCTTATCAGAATCTCTTGGGTGCTAAAAAATTCAGATTCTTAGACTATATTCCAAACTTCTTAATCAGAATCTATAAAGGAACCGCAAACTACCTCTAGTGATTTTTATGCACATTAAATTTTGAAAAACACTACTAGATTATATCACCTCAGATCAAGCAGTTTTATCAAATTGCAATTATTTTCAAATAGCATTTTCAAAGAACTGTTCATCAGATTTTTAAATGTCAGCCTTGATGTAGAGAAAAAATGAAGTCAATGTTTGAGGATATCTGTGAAGGAACTGTCATAGGACATACATGTTTAGAGAACTGCAGAAGTTCCCTAACACATATTACCTGTAACCTAGGACACTGTTAGAAGATACAGACCTCCACCTGACACAAGGTTCAGGGACATAAGCAAATAAGATGGGAGGAGAAAATCAAGTAACTTTGCTTTTAAAAAGTACAGAAATCAGTGTGGACCAGAAAAGAGACATATTCGGGTGACAAATAGGAGACTAATTTGTTCTGGGTCTTTGTTCTCTTGTATGTTGAATGAACTTTACACCTCTCCAATATGGTATTAATTTTCCACACCTAAATTTCCCACCTCATTTCCCAAAGAGAGTTGGTATGAAGAAAAAATCCTCATTATGGAGGACTCCACCTCTTTGGACCTTTTCTATTGCATTTGAATAAGAATGTGTTTAATTAGCTAAGTTTTTAGTTCAGAAACCTTGAAATTCAAGGAACTCATTCTCAAATCAGTTGCAGAGGAGATGGATTATGTGGAGCAAAATGAACAGGAATCCATTAACTAGTCAATAGATAAACACACTGTGGTATATCCATGGAATGTAATACTACTCAGCTAAAAAGAAAAAGAAATACTAATACACTTGACCATACTGATGAATCTAAGAAATGACAGGCTAAGTGAAATAATTCAAACAAGATAGAATACATACTGTATGATTTCTATATAAAATTCTAGAAAAGGCAAAACTATAATGAGAGTGGATGAATTACTAATTACTGGGGGCCGGGAGTCTGGAGAAAGCATCCACTACAGAGAGAAGGCACCCACTGCACAAGGGAATATTTAAAAATGAAGGAATTATGCTATGTTTTGCTTGTGGTTATTACATTATTGTATATGACTGCCCAAATCCATCAAACCATACACCTCAAATGAGTGAATTTTATTGTAAGTAACTTATGCCCACTGCAACAATTGTTAAAAAATGAAATTCGGATGGAGAGTGCAGCATTTATCAGAGCAGAAGAATGACAAACAACAGTTCTTTGGAGGGCTGGGCTGAAATCTGGGGAAATCACCCTGTGGAAAAAGGCAGGTCCCAGCAAACAGAGGAAAGACCCTGGGATCTAATGGGGAGGAGAGGCGAACTCTTATTTTAGGGTGGCAGCTCTCTCAGTCTGCCTGGTTTTATGTTGCTTGCTGGCTTCAGTGGCACAAGCAAGGAGAGCTAGAGAAGGGCCAACGCTGTATTTGAAGTCTGACCAAGGCCGGCACGGGGCCTTTCGAATCAGCTTACTGACGGGCACACAGCAGCTCCAGGGTGTGAAACATGAAGGGCTGTGGCATTTGAGAATCACACAGAGGGCCTGGGCTACTCCATCGCAGTGTGGGCATCTGCTAGGAGATGCTGGGGAGGAAGAGCACTCATCCTAGGTTAGAAGATATTTGTCTAGAAGATATTCATCTATTGACCATTTGCTGTAGGTTAGTCCCATTGGAATTATTTTAAAGATGTCAACATTTTATTTGCTCTCGAAAGGAGCCCCAACTAACTTACAAGTTAAAACTAAAGAATACTAGCAAATATCCACTGAGATAGAAAGTTATTTCCTGGGGGAAAAAAAGCTTCATAAAACATAGGGACAATTGTTTCTGAAAATGTGAGGGCATTTAGCAAGCTACATGACAGCTGCGTTACACCAGACCTTTCAAATGAGGATGAAAGTTTTTTTTTTTTTTTTTTTTTTTTTAGAGAGTGATTTCCCATAAATATCTGTCTGCATGCTGAAAGGACAAATGAGAACAGTTGACTCCTGGCCATTTCATGAGCCCCTTAAAAATAACAGGGTGCGCCATTGCCATCAGCGCTATATGAGCCAAAAGATAGGTTTGGGATGCCAAATGGGATAGGTTTTTATTTAAACTCTAATTTTCTCTTTCATTCATTTGTTGCCATAAAGCAAATGAAATTTAGCTTTTTTTTTAAAAAAGTGGCAATTCATGTAACGAAACAATTAAGAGGATTATTAAAAATCCAGAAATTATATTAAATCTTTGAAACGCTCTTAGTGCCAATAAATAAGTCATGTCCTTATCCAGACACATTCAAACTGGGCATCCATAAAAAAGCACAAGGAAATGAAAAGTTCAAATGGAAGAAGAATCACTAGATGAATTACTTCATCCTAAATGTTGCAATTGGCTTCTTTCATAGGAACAAATTTTTTTCCCAGAGGTGATAAACGCAGAACCTCATCAATCTAGCTTTTTACCCTTGGCGGTTACTTGTCTTTCTACATGCATATTTTTTTTCCTCTTTGGCTCCAGATACAAAGCAGAGTATCCTTGTGATCCAGGATTTGTTTGAAGAGATTTCATCTGGAAAGAAGTCAAGCAGGGCCCTAGCAGGGGAGCTTTTGCAGATTATGACCTATAATCTGGTTAATACTCTGAAACACAAAGATCCGAATGTTGGGATAAAACTACTTCATATGTGGCCTTGTGCCCCACTCCCCGAAACCCTAGGAAGGCATCCCAGGGACTGAGGGGATTCCAGCTTGTGCATGCAGGTGGCTGTGAGGGAAGATAATACAGATAGATATAAGGGCATCTACTCCAAATCTAGTATAGGATGTTCCTCTAATACCAGGGTTCACTTACTCTGATGTTTTTGGATTGAGAATCAATTTCCATTTTAATTTAGAATATCATATCCATGACTCATGATAAAGAGAGGGTGTTGAGGGTTGAATGCAAGTCTTTATTTTCACTTAGATATTTGGGTTAATCCTAAAATTTTACTCTTTTACTAAAAGGTTATATAAAATCAATGTTTAACTTTACATATCCATTTGAAGAGCAGTAACTTTTAATCTGTTCTCTTTAGGGACCATCTGCTGAAAGTAAATCTTCACAGCATCTAAGCTAAATTGTGGATGTGGTTTCCTTTCTTTTAACACAAAGGCAACTAAGCGATGCAATTTTTCTATTCAAAATGGAAGATTAAGTTTTATTTTTCAACTCAAATTTGATGTATTTTAGGTTGTGTCGCTCACAAACAGATTTTTTGTTTTTTGGCATGGGCAGGCACTGGGAATCGAACCCAGGTCTCTGGTATAGCAGGCAGAACTCTGCCACTGAGCCACCATTGCCTGCCTGCTCACAAACAGCTTTTAATGGTCATTAAAAGTCCTAAGACGTAAATTCTGTGAAGAAAATACTATCTCCAAAACTCTGGTTTTGGGTAGATCAGGCTTTCACATACTCCCCTACGTCCCCAGGCTGTATGTACATGGGGATCAATGACTAAGGCCCCAGATTATAAATAACTTGACTTTAAGAACAATCTGTATGTAGTAACGTCACAGGAGAAAGCAAGCCACAAACAGTTCCTATGGACACCATCCCTTTGTTCCCTGGTCATATAGGAAGAGTAATTCATTTAGAGGAATGCTTTGTATTATAAACATAACAAGAGAGATGTCACTGGCCCTCAGGAAAATCTACCACTTGCCCCTTGAAGGAGCCTTTGTTCTTTAAAGTTCTTCCCCCTAATACTGAGGCCACTGAGGCAGAGAGATGGGTGAGAAACTGGAATGTTTGTTGTTACTGGAATAACACTGGAGTTGCTTATTCACTATGGGTGACGTTTTCGCAGAATAGCTGGAAAAGCAAATTGCATTTCTAGAAATATTGCCAGGGAAAAAGAAAATTCCAAATTTCAAACAATTGACTTACATACTAACCCTTGGAAATAACCCACTCATTAATAGGGACCTTCTGGGGTTATTCTTCTGAGGTCAATTGTTTTTCATATTGGCTGAGAAACGAAAGTGAGGCTCGGTAGTTTCCTTAAAAAGTTCAGAGACAAAAATGACTGGAAATTCCCAAACATGCCTACTCTTCAGATAATTCATCTACTTCTTCCTGCATTTTGTTTCCTTCATACATAAACTTATTTGTCAAAAATTAGCCACAGAAAATAAGTGGAGAAGTAGTAAGCCTTGTACATAACTGGCGGGAATACAAAATGGGGCAGCTGCTACGGAAAACAGTCAGCATTTCCCCAAAAAGTTAAACAGAGAACTGCCTTCTGACCCAGCAATTCCACTGTTAGGTACGTGACCCAAAAACTGAAAGCAGGGCCTCAAGCACATACTCAGACATCAGCCTTCACAGAAGCATCATTTACAATAACCACAAGGTGCAAACAACCTAAGTAGCCACTGACAGATGAATGGATGAACAAAATGTGCAACGGTCATACAATGGAATAGTATTCAGCTGTAAAAAGGAACAAAGTGCTGACACATGCTGCTGCCTGGATGAACCTTGAAGACATTATGCTGAGTGAAAAAAGCTACATACAAAAGGACAAATATTTTATGACTCCACTTATATGAAATATCTGGAATAGGCAAATTCATAGAGAAAGAAGACTAGAGGCAATCAGGAGTTGCAGGGGAGGGAGGGTAAATGGGGAGTCACTGCTTAATGGGTATAGAGTTTCTTTTCTGGTGATGAAAAAGTCTTAGTAATGGATGGTGCTGATGGTAGTACAACACTGTAAATGTAATTAATGTCACTGGTTTGTATTCTTAAAATGGCAAAATGGCAAAATGGCAAATTTTGTTTTATATATATATTATATGTATATATGTCACTGCAATTAAAAAAATTTAATGAGCCATTACATTGTTTCAAGTAAAATTTTAAATGTAAACATTTTTCTTAATCCTTTTGGGTAGGCAGGACAGTGGATGTGACATCTCAATTCTTTGGTGACTCATGGAAAGGATCAATTCTAATACAACTTTCACCATCCCATAGTGTTCAAATAAACCTCATCTTAAAAACTGCGTTGTTGCATGTTTGTACTTGAAGGAGAGGGAAAAAAAAAAAAGAAAGCTGAGGAAGGGAGGTTTTATCTGAAGATGTGTGGTTGACTTTGGGGTATGAGGATTTTCTCTGCCTTATCTTCTCTGTTTATTAACCCTGCTTTTCAACGTGTTTTTATAAAGAGATTTTAGGAAGCAGATTTATTTTAATAGGAAAACAACAGAACAAAATTTAAGGTATCTTTAATACAATTCTGGGCTGGAGCAAAGTGTTAATGTTGAATGATCACACATCACAGAACATGCGATCCTTTCTGGATGAACTTCCCACATTAATCCTCTCCTTTCTCTGAGGCTCAGAGACAAATATCTAGGCTGTTAAAATCAGAAAGCTGTTTGATTCCAAGTAATATGGGGCCTGCAGCAAATGAGGTAACTTTTTATACTATTTTCCTCATTTATAAAAATGAGGCTAATCGTACCTTCTTAATTACCCCAGTGTATATCTTACCGTACTAAGATATACAAACATAATAAAATAGTTACAATTTTGTAGAGGTACACTGTACATATCAGTCTTTAATTCGACAACCGCTGGACATTCTGACTATGACTTTTAAATGCCAAAGCAGGAAACCTTCAGTTCTTTTATATATTCAGCATAACTATTTTCTCTTCTTTTAATCAGCAACCTTGTGAAGTTCCTACCTTTGTACTGTGCTCACAGATCTGTAACACCCCGCCATATGCACTATTTCATTCGCTCCTCCCAGCAGCTCTGTGAGGTAGATGTGATTTTTCCAGGTTGGAAGGGGAAGGGCAGCAAAGCCAGGACCTGGCTCGAGGCCTCCAGGCCTGGATGCCGTAGGGTGCGAGTCTGCACCGACAGAGGCAGTAAGTAGGGTGCGAGCCTGCACCCACACTCGCCGAGGCAAAGCGTCATGAGGCCCCCGGAGGCGCAGGACGGGAAACAGCCTGTTCCTCGACATGGGAAGGCCATGCTTTTCTTCACCCCTCATGTTCACAGCACTCCCTTAAAGCCCTCCAGAAGAACGGAACGAGTTGTCAGAAGGGATAGGCACACAGTTATCTACAGGCGATAGAAAACAAGCATCTATCCAGGCGGCCACAGAATTTTATATAGCTCTACTAAGAATTCCTAAGTATTAGTCCTTTACCTTATTTGTTCCAAACATTTTTTTTTTCCCAAACAATCAAATGGGGGATGGGAGGGAAAGAGCAGGGGGGAATGAGCAAGAAAGAAATGCCAGTAATCACAGTGAATAACAGTCGTAGGGGTGAAGTGACAGCTCAAGGCTTTATTGTTGTCATAAAAAGTGGTGCAGTTTTAGAGCTTTAAGATGAGCAAATCTCTGGGGTCTATGTCCACTGTGGTTCTAATAGCATTAGAAAGGGTGAGTTGGTATAAACAATAACAAGATTTATGTTAGTGCAAACTGCTGACTATTGACTCTGATTTTGAAGAGAGGAGAAAAAAGAAAACGATTTTGAAGAGAGGAGAAAAGAGAAAACGAAACTAGACCAGATTTCTGTTATGTGCCTCTTTACGGGAAAGGGAGAAACTTGACTGATTCTCGCGGACATTAACAAAGGGAAGCAAGCAACGGATTCCGATTCCTTAAGATTATAGTCAATAGAAATAAAATGGCAGAGAGTCAATAAAGAAAAGCTGTGGTGTGGCTGTATAAATGACAGGTTTCGAAGCACGGAAAGAAGCCAACCAAAGGCTGGCTGGGCTGCGGCAACTGTATACTCAGAGGAACAAAGAATTTAAAATCCCACTTTGTTGAACAGAACATCTAAAGTGGCTACCAGGAGAAAAGAAAACTTGAACGTTCTTTCATTCATGACTTGTCTTTCATTTGGTAAAATTTATCTCAAGCAAAGACCTAGAATTTACCTCTATTACTTGGACTTACTTTTAGACCATAAAAGTAAGGGACAGGAAGATTCCATCTCCCCTAGCTTCTTTTCTTCTTTCTCAATAGCAAGGACCCTAACTTGGATTCATCTTCCCTTTTCTGCTCCATGTAAGTTGAAAGAGATATTTTTCTGCTCAGAGAAAACTTCCCATTGGCTTTATGATTATTACTGAGCCACTGCAAACATTTTGGTCCTTTTTTGGATTATATTGAAGATTTCATAAAATCACCTGGATCTTTGCAGCAACAACAAAAATGTTCCTTATTGTATTCCCTCAGACATGAACTTCATCTTTAAGAAACAAAACAAAAGACCACATGATTAAAAAACAAATATATAGGAAAGGAGTCTTTGGCCACAGGAGGAAACTGAACCAAAGTACTATTGACAGATCTTAATAAAAGAAAAATCAAGCTTAAAATAGAGAATTGAATACTTGAGCACAAGATCTGTTCCCATAATCTGGGAATTTTATGGCCTCCCTAAAGGAAAGAGTATGTGGTCTGTTAAATCTGATCATAAAATGTCTCCTTGAGGCTTTAAAATGTAATGTGTTGGATCTTCCAATCCATTCAGTATGGACCAATTGCATTGCTAAGATGTCACCCAGCCTTCCAGGAGAGCCCTTCTGGTCTTATCACCACCACTTAAGGGCTTCAGAAAAATGTTGTAAACTGTAAAGCTGAGGCAATATTACAAATATTAGAATACAAACGTACTTTTATTATATGTCCATTAAATGTATCTGAATATCATTACAATATTTATATTTCTCACCTACTTCCCTACATAAAACCCGAACGGACACAGCTTAAACTTGTACGTGGTTAGCCATGGGGACTGAAATTGGTAAGAGGCAATTTACCAATTGCATATTACTTCTTTTTTTTTGCATGGGCAGGCATCTATATTATTTTTAATTTTGCATATTAATTATCTGATTATATTGCAATGAGTATTTATCACTTGCACAAGTAAAGATAAAGTCAATACTTTTTTTTTTCCTAAAGAAAATGAGGCGATAGATGACCTTAAATATCTGGTAGTCTCAGGCAAGTCTAGTGCATAATTAAAACCAATAATTCCAGGGTCATCTTGTGACTAAAATGGAAATCATGATGGCACTAGGTTTTGTTTTTTTTTAAACTAGGGTTATTTTATTTACCACAGCAGCTCTGTAAACTTCACTAATTCGTCCTAAACTTTTTATTGCCTTGAGCTACCTTTAGAATCAAGTAGCCAGCAGTTATTTTTGCTTGAGGAAGATGAATTATTACCCCAGGTAAATAACTGAGCCATTATAAGGGTGCATCACAACAAAAGAACATTTTAGAGTATTTAGTCTAGGGATGAGTGTTGGAAAAAGGCATACTCCAAGGATTTAGGATTGCAGATCATGCCCAAGAAGCAGAATAAGAGCAAAATTTTAGCTTTTGAGCAAAGATTATTGATAATCCTATGCTACTTAGAAAATTAGAATGCTCTGAGCATAGAACGCTCTGTATCCTGACATGTACAAACTGAACAAAGCGGGTGCTTACAGAACAGATTTCAAAGTTGAGTATGGGTTACAATTCCACAACAAAGCAGGTGTTTAAATGGACATATTTGTAAGAACAGAGACTAGTAACCAGCCTGTAGTTAGGATGCTTGCCTGCAAAAATGTTAACAACAATCATAGAAACTAAGGTGCTATAGTGCTGAGGTGCTGGGGTAAAGAAAGGAAGGGTGGGGGTTAGAGGTGGTCCAAATAATTCCATTAATCAAGGCATTTATAAAGAAATAAGAAGACCAAGTCCATGAAAGCCCAGAAACTGAGTATTTGCAAAAGAGACTCAGCAAATCTAAAGCAAGTGAACAAGGAGAAAAAGGGCAAGGAATAGATACTTCATAAAGCAGGGCCTAAACTAATGCTTTTTGCCCTACACTTTCACATTTACACTTAACCTAAAAAGATTAAAATACCATAATAATTCTGAGATTTCTGGCTCTCAAGATTTCCATTATGACACATCAATAAAGCAAGGCAAGGTGACTTGCGAAAGAACGGCCAGCTTTCATTTCCTGCTCATTTGAAGGTCACTTTTGGAGATAAAGATTATATTTTTGCAGAACCAGAGGATACACGAACATTTCTAGAAACTTGTAACATCAGATGTTCTGAACGAGCAAAGGAAAATGAATGATCCTATTAAGATACTTCTGACCATAAATCAGAGGTGTTAGGCTCTGACTGGCGAACTTCAGCTTCCCATTTGACTCATTTGAAAATGGAACTGATGTGAATATAGATTGAGGAAAGAGGCTCAGTACCATTAGGGGTAGCTCATAAGCTACTGCTCACAGATCTCATATTGAAAGAAAGTGTGCCTAGCACCCAGAGACAAATATTTGCAGCCTTTCAGTGTTAAGTAACTCTGTACAAGCAGCCAGAAAAATGGGTGTCATGCCTGTAATGTAAAAGAACTGCTTGAGTTAAAACTGGCAGGCTCACAGAAGCCTGCTGAGTGATTTGCAAATATTGGGTACTTGGGCAGGGCAATCTCATTTTCAAATGTACCCCTCTCCCGTTTGCAGAAGGAGCTATTTCCCTCCACCTTGCACCAATGTTACAGCCCCCTTCCCTTTACCATTCTTGGTGATCCTTTGCTTTGACCCTCTAATAGCGCAATCCTTCAGCATGGGAGATGTCCAACCTCTTCTGCCATTCCTTAAGAGCTCTTAGTTTCCTAGGCACTTACTTGTCCCTAGGCAGTACAGTGAAGTTCCGTCACACAGATGACTTTAAACCTTCAGCAACTAAGTTTCCCTGTCTGTACAAGGAAGCTAAAATAATTCCCATCCCGGAGATTTTGTCTTGTTTTACTTTTTATTGCAATAACATATATACAACTCAAAATTTCCCATTTTACCCCCTATCAGGGGTACAGTTCAGTGGTATTACATTCATGGTATTGTGCTACCATCACCAACAAAGGGCTGTTTTCAGGCTCAGAACTGGATTTGTTAAGTATGTAAAATACTGATACTTAAAAGGTAGGCAGCAAATGTTATCAACTTTCTTCGATTCAAAGAAAGTTATGTAGGTAAAGAGAGACCCCTTAGCAGCAGGAATCCCCAAAATTGTTGGTACAAATATTTATTTTTTCATTGCTGAAAACGGTGACTGCATTCACTTATGTTTTTCCAGGACAGTACAGTACCTGTACTGTCTGGTCTACAGGAGATAGTCCATCTTAATAAAAATCGCTCAAGATTACCTTGACATGTGCAAATGGCTCAACGATTCCCATGGTTCACTGAGGGGAAAAAAAAGCCAGAAGAACAGTTGAAGACACAATGTCGGTGAGCCCCTGCCACTGAGCCACGTACTGGTGAGCCTGGTGAGAGGTTCCAGCTGCCTCCCTTCTGAACTGGGTGTGCTAGAAACCATACCTGCCCCGAGCCACTGATCAGCACAATACCCAGAGCTGAGCATGAGAAACAGCTATTTTAAAAATCGGTGAATGTCACCTATTTTAAAATATGAAATAGTGACAAATATATTTGTATCTGTGACGTACAGGGCAGACACAGCCCAGTCATAATATTTACAAGACACAAAATAAGGATCTTAAACATTCTAAAATAACTACCATACGCACGACAATCCAGGGTATCACACAGGAAAGCAATTACATGGCTAATTATTAAGAAACCCCTTAAGAACTGAATAGTGACAACATGTAAACTATAATTTCACCATCTAGGCAGTTTTTTAAACTGCAAGTGGTTGAGAAATGGAACTAAATATTTTTCATACTTAGAGTTTGAATTGTAGACTCTAGTCCTTCAATTAATACTAAAGCATTTTAAAGGAAGAGGAAAAAAGATATTGGAATAAATTTCTACAGTTTATTATAAAGGATTTTTGTATAAGTCTAGAAAACTCCTTTTTAAAATGCTTAAAATTAAATGGGACTTCACAGAAAATTCACAGTACATGTGATCTGTGACTTTTCGAGCAAATCATGCCATGTTATAGAATCCAGAATCTCTATGTCTGTCTACTAAGAAATTCCTAAACAGTATGTGTTAATTTTGTTTTGACATATTTTTGGTACTTGTAGGGGTGACTTTTGCACCTATGAACAAATAATGTGGTTTGGAAGGTTTTGAAAGTAATTTGTTTCTTCATTCAATGGCATACCAAGTTTTTCTTTTTTAACTTTTGTGTTTCTTCAAGACCAAACTTTCTTAATTCAAGTTGCCCCATTAAACTAGAATAACTTTAAAAATCAAATACTCAGAAAATTTGAAACTATTGATTCTGTTTGGTGTGGATTTTAAAATCATAAACTAAACATTTGAAAACAAGGCTCATTAACTGAGACAGCTATGAAAGTATTCTCGAGATCTTCTAAACTTCATCCAAAAAAAGAGAAAAGCATAACTTTTTATCTCTATCATATACTGTATACTTGATCATACACCCAAGTATATGGTCACAGGTTTCCACATCCATCCGTCCATCCATTCATTCATTTAAATGTTTGTCCTACAAATTTTTGTTGAGCGGCAACCATGGGTCTCCTTTTCCTCATGGGACTAATAGTATTGTATGAAATGCTGATATTAATTTTTCTAATCAGTAAAGATAAATACTTACACAACATGATAGATGCTCTGAAGAAAATGTACTGGGTATGGAGGAACCATAAAATCAGGACCTGATTTTTCGGTGGGCCAGGGCAGGCTTTCCTGTGGAGGACAGCTGGACGGAGATACAAAGATGACTTACCAGTCATTAACAAAAGGAAGGGTTAGAAAAGAATGCCAGTTTGTAACCTAGTTTGTATTCTGGGGGGAAAAAAAATCACTGAACTTAAGTGATTCTTAAGCAACTTAAGTGATCCTGAAGTGAACTTAAGTGGGTAAAAGGCCAACGTAGCAGGAGACTTTGAAGCAATGATGCCCAACCGTGGCTACACTTGGGAACTTTAAACAACACAGCAGGCCCTGGACCCAATCCCAGAGATTTTGATATTATCAATCTGGGATGGCACCTGACCTGGGGTAATTTAAAAGTTCCCTGAGTGATTCTAATGTATAACGAAAATCCAAACTAATACCTTAGAGTTGAGGAGAAATAGGCTGGAGAAAATGCTTGGGGTCAGATAATGCAGTAGCTTTCATGCCTTATGAGGTTTTTGGTCTTTATCCTAGGAGAAACAGGAAGCCTTTGAAAGATGGTGTTGAAAATGAATGTGTATATGTGACAGTGGCTACAATAATGAGCCATCTTATGTAAAAAATAATATAAATTATATAAAAAATAATAATTAATTTTTGTGACCCAGCTAGACTCATTCATTCATTTGCTCATTTCTTTTTCCTGTAACAGATGAGTTTACTGAGATGTTAATATGTGATTTTTTGTCCTCTATATTTTCTCCCCCACCACTTCAAGTGACTTCCCTGACCTTGGAAAGACAGTGACAAAGTTGTTTGAAGTAAGTGCTTTTCTTGTCTTTAGCAAGTTTCCTATCATTCTAGGAATTATTTTAGGTGGAAGGGAAGAGATGATAGTGCTTGCCAAAGCAGTGTAGACTGGGGCCACAGAAATACGAGTGTCATTCCAAGTGTGATTTGGAAGTTCCAAAGCTGAAGACTTCAAGGGATGGTGGCAAATTGGTGGGGAGACCCTCTCTTCCTACTCTCCCAGCCAATATTATTTACCATTGTATTTCTCACTATCCATGCAGGATGCAGGATTGAGATTTAGTTTAATTTCATTTTTTATTATCATTTTTTAATTAGAGAAGTTGCGGGTTTACAGAACAATCATGCATAAAATACAGGATTCCAATATACCAACTGTGCCAGTTTGAACCTATTATATACCCCAGAAAAGCCATGTCCTTTAATCTCATTCAATATTGCTGGGTGGGAACTTTTTGATTGTTTTCATGGAGATGTAACCCACCCAACTGTGGGTTGTACCTTTTGATTAGATGGTTGCCATGGAAACATTCAAGGTGGGGTTGCTTACTGGAGCCCCTTAAGAGGGAACTATTTTGGAAAGAGTCACCAGAACCAACAGAGCCCATACACTCAAAGATCTTTGGAGATGCATAAAGAAAATGCCCCTGGAGAAGCCACTGAAGAAACCTGGAGAAAAAAACTAGCAGATGTCACTATGTGTCTTTCCAGCTGAGAGAGAAACCCCAAATATCATCAGCCTTCTTGAGCCATGGTATCTTTCCCTGGATGCCTTAATTTGGACATTTTCATGGCCTTTGAACTGTAAACTTGCAACTTAATAAATTCCTCTCTTTAAAAGCCATTACGTTTCTGCTATATCACATTCTGGTAACTTTTACAAACTAATACACCAACCTATTATAAACACCTTGCACTGGTGTGGTACATTTGTTACAATTGATAAAACCACATTTTTATAATTTTTCTATTAACTATAGTCCATGGTTTAACTTAGAGTTCACTGTTTGTGAAGTGCAGTTCCATGGATTTTTGTAAAACTTTTATTGCCCTACTATATATACAACCTAATATTTCCCCTTTTAACCACAATCATCCATATATTTCAGTGGTGTTTATTATGTTTACAAATCTGTGCTGAACCATCACCACCATATTACCAAAACATTTCCAACTAGGCTTAAAATGTACAGAGTTCCTAATTTAATTTTTCAATTAATATATGACATATCTTACATATTAAAATTATGGTTGCATATTCATAACCTTTACATTTCATTGGACTAACCTACAGCTGGCACCAACTACACAACAGTCATTATGCTAAAGCCTTTGAATAGAGTGGGAGGCAGCATAGTCCCTGTTCTAGAGCTTGCAACACAATGAGAAAGATAGACAAGAAATAAAATAATAAAGATTCTGCAAAGAGAAGTGAAAAGCAGGTAAATTCACAGGGACAGAGAATGCATGAGAGATAACTGAAATAAAATAATGGTTGGAGGGAGCCACACTGTGCAGACACTTTGTCAACTGAAGGAGCCAGCTATGCAAAGTGCCCAGGGAAGAGAGAAGCTGAGGAAACCTGAGCTGAAAAAAAAAAGATGACCAGCTGGGCAAGCTGTTCTCTAAGAAAGATTCAGATAATGTAGGGCCTCAGGTGGGGAATCTAAATTTCATTCGGTGCAGTGGGAAGTAATTAAAGAATTTTAAACAAAGAGTAAAAATATTTCTACTATACCTGAAAGTACAGAAAATAATATAGTTGTATTTATCCACTACCCATATTTAGTAAATGCTACTAGGTACTTTTTTAAGAACTAAGCTTCAACAGGTATATTTTCATCTCCTACTCCTCTCCTTCTTTCCCCAGCAGTAACCAGTATCCTGAAGATTTTAATACTTTTACTATAATTATTCTATTTATTATTTAATAATAATAAGTTTTAAAATAATTTATGCTTTTAATCTTAACATCAATGACTTAACATTTATGAATGATTACCCAATTTTCTTTCCTGATCAATATTTCTTTGGCAAGAAAAAACAGACAAGACTCAAATTATTAAAATCAGGAATGAAAGAGGAGACATCACTACTGAATTTACAAAAATACAAAGCATCATAAGGAAGTACTACAGACAGCTGTGTGCCAATACTCTATATTGTTTTTATTGCCTAGATGAAATGGACAAATTCGTAGAAAGATATAAGCTACTGAAATGAATGAAGAAGTAACACAAAATCAGCATAGACCTTTAACAAGTTAAGAGATTGAATTAGTAATAAAAAAAAAATTTTCCATAAAGAAAAGTCCAGTCTCTGAGGGCTTCACCCGTAAATTCCACTGATCATTTAAAGAATTAATACCAAGCCTTCACTAACATTTCCAAAAAACAGAGTAGGAGATAATAGTTCCCAGTACATTCAATGAGTTCAGTATTCCCCTGATACAAAAACCAGACGAAGACTCACAAGACAAAAAAAAACAACTACAGACCAATATTCTTTATGAATAGCAACGCAAACTTTCTCAACAAAAACACTAGCAACATATAAGGAAGATTATGCACCATGACTAAGTGGGATTTAACCCAAAAATAAACAGTTGGTTTAATATAAGAAAATCAATCAATGTAATACACCATATTAATAGAATAAAGGACAAAAACCCACATGATCATTTCAATAGACACAGAAAAAATATTTGACAAAATCCAATACCTTTTTTGTAATAAAATTACATAATAAACTAGGAATAGAAGACAACTTCTTTAATCTTTTAAGGGCAGCAACAAAAACCCCACAGTTAGCATCATACTTAATGGTGAAAGACTGACGCTGTCCCTCTAAGTTAGGAACAACACAGTGATGGCTGCTCTTACCATTTCTCTGAAACTGAACTAGAGATTCTTGTTAGGGCAATTAATCAAGAGGAAGAAAGAAAAGGCACCCAGAATGAGAAGGAAGAAATAAAACAATCTCTCTGGAGATGATGTGATCTCATATATGGAAAATCTTTAGGAATGCACAAAAAACCTATAAGAACAATTTCAGTAAGGTTGTAGAATTCAAGGTCGATATGAAAAAATCAATTGCATTTCTATTCACTAGCAACGAATAATCCAATAATGAAATTTAAAAAATAATTCCATTGATAATAGCATCAAAAAGAGCAAAGAGTGAAGTACTTAGGAATAAACTTAAAAGAACTTCAAGACTTGTACACTGAAAACTATAAAATATCATTAAAAGAAATTAAAAGTTAAATAAATGGAAAAATATCCCATGTTCACAGATTGGAAATCTTAATATTGGTAAGAGGACACTATTACCAAATTGATCTACAGAATCAATGTAATCTGAATCAAACTTCAAGGTGCCTTATTTTTTTTTTTTGGTAGGAATCAACAATTATTTTAAAACTTCGTATGGAAATGCAAGGGACAATGAACAGCCAAACAATCTTGAAAAAGAATAACTTCTTGATTTAAATCTCACTACAAAGCACAACAATCAAACAATATGGTATTGGCAAACAGTCAAACAGTATGGTATTAGCATAACAATAGACATATAGATCAATGGAATAGAATTGAAAATCCAAAAATAAACCCTTACTTTATGGTCAATTGATTTTCAACAAGGACACGAAGACAATGCAATGGGAAAAGAATAATCATTTCCATAAAAGATGCTGGGACAAGTGCATATCCACACGCTAACAAATGAAGTTTCTCCACTGCATACCGTAAACAAAAACGAACTCAAAATGGATCACAGAGCTAAATGTAAGAGCTAATACTATAAAAGCGATGTGAAACTGGGTTACGTAGTTTCTTAGACATGACACCAAAAACACACCGTTGAGAAATTGAGTCAAAGGACAGCATCAAGAAAGTGAAAAGACAACACATAGAAAGTGAGTAAAATATTTGCAAATAGATTATCTGATAAGGGACTATACAGAACATATAAAGAACATTTACAATTCAACAATAAAAAGAAAACCCAATATCAAATTGGCTAAAGGATTTGAGTAGACATTTCTCCAAAGATACGCAAATGTCAAAACAAAAAAACAAAAAACACATGAACTATGTTCAACGTCATTAGCCACTATGGAAATGCAAATTGAAACCAAAATGAAATACCTCTTCGCACCTACTAAGAAGACTAAAATAACAAAGATAGACTATAAGTAGTGTTGGCAATGATATGGAGAAATTGGAGCCTTCATATATTGCTGGTAGGATTGTAAAATGGTGTAGCCACTTTGGAAAACAGTCTGGCAGTTCTTCAAAACATTCCTGAAAGGTTAAACAGGGTTGCCACATGACCCAGCAATTCCACTGTTAGGTATATACTTAAGAAGATTGAAAACATGCCCGCACAAAAACTTGTGCACAAATGCTCATAGCAGCTTTATTGATAATAGCCTAAAAAGTACAAACAACTATAACATCCATCACCTGATGAATGGATAAACAAAATAAGATATATTCATACAGTTGTTCAGTAATAAAAAGGAATGAATACTGATACATGCTAAAGTGTGGATGAACCTTGAAAAAGTTACGCTAAATGGAACAAGCCAGACACAAAAAGACCACATGTTAAGATGCCACATATCTGAAATGCCCAGAATAGCCAAACCCATTGAGATGGAAAGCAGATTAATGGTTGTCAAGGGATAGGGTGGAGGGGAATGGAGAGTGACTACTAATGGATATAGGACTTCTTGTCGAAGCCATGAAATATTTTTAAATTAGATAGTACTAATGGTTACACACTTCTGTGAATATATCAAAACCGCTGAACTATACACTTCAAAGTGAATTTTATGGTATGTGAATATCTCAATAAAGGCAAGAAATGCATTTGTTTTGGTGGATTTATTCATAACGGTATAGGTCGTTCCTGCCAACCATGCCATAATATCCCATTGCGATGAATACACCCAATTCTGGATCCACTTCGCCTATTTTCAGTTTTCCCCAATAAACAATGAGCAGCATTGGGCAGGTCACCTTGTAGGCACATGTAAGCATTTCTCAAGATCTTGCACACTGCATTTAGAGTGTGAAATGGAGATCTTCAGGTCTAAGCATCCTCAGTGTTGCCACGTTGCCCTCCAACACAGGGCAGTCTGCACTCCCACCAGCAATGTGCACATTTCCTTATATCCTTGCCAACAAAAGCTATTTTCAGACCCAAAAATTTTTTGATCAGTTCTGTTGGATATGAAATAGCATTTTAATGTGGTTTCAGTTCCATCTTATTGTTAACTAATTAGGGTGAACTTTTATTCATGTTACTTGCCAGTTGGGTTGCCTTCTTTAGGAATTGCCTGTCATGGATTTGCCCATTTTTGTATTGATTTTCTTTTCCCTCCTAATTTGCAGTGGTTCCTTTTCTATTTGGGATATTAATTCTATGCAGATTAAATGAATTGCATATATTCTCCCCAAGCCTGTGGCTTATATTCTCACTTTTTGGTGATCCTTTTATTGTTGTTGTTATGAAGTGTTAAATTTTAATGATGTCAGATTTATCAGAAATTTTGTCTTTATGGTTATTCTTTTTATATTTAATTCATTTGGACCCCATATGAGCCGACGTAAAGATATAATCGCATTTTTCTCTTTGTATTGCCAGTTACTCCAACACAATTGCTTCCATAGAGCCTCTTTACTCCCCTAGTGTATAATGGTACATTTGACATATACCTATTCTCTAAATGCATATGCATATTCCTGGGTCTTTTACAACTCTGCTGGCCTATTTGTCTACTCCTGTGGCACTTAATTGCTTTCTTTTTTTAGTATAATTGAGTCTAATATATATAACAAACTATACAAACATTAGGTGTGCACTTTGATGACTATACACATAGACCAGGCAGACACTCCCTGGATGAGGATGTAGTACATTCTCACATACTCCAGAAGGCTCTGTGGTGCCTCTTCCTAGTCAATACATCCCAGGGACAGCCACTATTCTGACCTCTATCACCATCAATTAGTTTTGACGGATTTTAAACTACATACATCTACTCTTTTACATCTGCTTCTTTTATTCATTTGTGTCTGTGAGCTATATCCATGCTTTATCAGTAATTTATTTTTTAAAAATTAATGCTGAGGATTAGTCCATTATACAAATTTATCAGAATTTATTTACCTATTTTACTATTATTTGGCATTTAGGTTGTTTCCAGGTTTGGGCTATTATGAATAATGTTGCTATTGATGTTTATTCTTTGAACACATGCCTTATTTCTTTTGGGTGTATATCTAGAATTGGAATTGCTGGATCCCAGGGTTGGTAGATTTGGTAGTTACTGCTAAACATGTTTGCAAAGTTGTACCAGCTTTTACTCTCAACGCGAGGGTAGAAGTCCAGTTACTCTCACCAACTTTTGGTTGATTTATTTTTGGCCCTTATTGTGGGTGTCTGGAGGTATCTCATTGTGGGTTTAATTTATATTTTTCTAAGTGATTTTGTTGAGCACCTTTTCAAGATGTTTATTGACCATTTGGATATCCTCTTCTGTGAAATACCTTTACAAGTCTCTTGACAGTTTACAAAATTGGTTCACCTGCTTCTTATTGATTTGTAATAGTTCTTTCTAAATACAAATCACATGTCAGATATATGTACTGTGAATATCTTCTCCCAGTTTGTGGGTTACCTCTCAACTCTCTTAATGGTGTATTTTGTGGAATAGAAGTTCTTAACTTTAATGAAATCTAATTTATCAATCTTTTCAATTTAATGAAATTCAGCTTTGCAATCTTTGCTCTCAATGAGTTTTAATCACTACAGCTTTATAATAAGTCTAGTGTCTCATGGGCCAATTTCCCTCTTCTTTGTTCAACTTTTGCACGGTTTTGATTTTTGTTTTGCTTTGCCATACTTGGCTCTTTATTCTTCTAAATACATTTGGGATTAATTTTTAGGTTCCATGAAAAATCTTTCTGGGTTTTTTTATTTGAATTTGAATTACATTAAATACATCATTTAATTTTGAAATTATTGATTTATTACATTAAATCAAACCTTATGTCATTCAAGGATGTTTTGTGATTTTTCTAGCTAAAGATCTCACACACATCCTTTATTATATTTATGCATATTTTCAATTGTTTATTGTTAATGAACTCATTTAACTAATTTTTCACTTTTTTTTTTTTTTCACATGGACAGGCACCGGGAATCGAACCCGGGCTTTCAGCATGGCAGACAAGATCTCTGCCACTGAGCCACCGTGGCCCACCCTGAGCTAATTTTTATCCTTAAAATTTTTGTAAAGACACTTGGATTTCTCCTGTAGGGAATTACGTCACCTCCAAAAGAAATTCTGACAAATTTTTTTTCTTTAGATTCTTTACACCTTTTAAATGTTGTTTTTATGCCTATCATATTAGCTAGGGCTTCAAACACAGTGCTGACTAGTAACCACAACACCCTTGTCTTCCGGCTTGTGGGCAGTCACCTCCTCACGTGAACTGCTGAATACTCCATTTCTGTAGAAATTGACCTTATAAATGGCATCCTTCCACCCCGGTGACCTGAGACGACACATCAAACAAAGAGATACATTAGTTCAAGCTCATTCCTTTCTATCTCTGTCTATTTCTAGGCTTGCACACTTGGAAGCTCATGGTTTTAACTCCTTGTGGTGTTTCTGGTCGTGAAGACTATCTATTTACTTATTTATTTCATGGCTATGCCACTCAATGTTTTTTTGCCATATTTAATTTTTTAATATTTTAACAATTTATCTTTATCTTATGATAGGCTTTCAAGTTTTACTTTCCAATGGGCATCTTAGTGGAAAGTCCTCCAAGGTTATTTCTGTGAGGAGAATGGTTTGAAGAGAGAAGAAAGGGCTCAAGGCAGGAAGTTTAGGAGATCAGAAAAAAGGCTGCTGCAGTAGTCCAGCTGAGAGGTGATGATGGTTTGGAGTAGGACAGTGTTCTAGTTATTTACTGCTGCTTAACACATCTCCCCAAGTTTGGTTGTATATAACTGCCTCCTCTGTTCACAGATTCAGGCCATGGACTCAGACATGGCATGACGGGAGTGTCCTTTCTCTGTTTTTCAATGTCTAGGGTCTCATCTAGAGAGACTCAAATGGCAGAGGACGAATGGAGAGGCTGAGGGCTGGAATCATCTGCAGGTTTGCCCACATCTCTAGTACCTGGTCTGAGATGACTCAAAGGCTGGTCGCAACTCAGGCTATCTACTAGAGCACCTACACATACCCCTCCATGTGATGTGGATGTTCACAGCATGACAACCTCAATAGAGGTTATTTATGTGGCTAGTCAAAGCTCCAAGACTAATGTCCCAGAGACCATGTCAAAAACTACATGTCCTTTTATGGCTGAGTCTCTGAAATTACACAGCACCATTTCTCTTGACCTCTATCTTGAAGCTGTTACAAGCCCACTCAGAGTAGAGAGGGGAAAATAGATCCCACCTCTCAAGGGGTTAATACTGTTTATAGTCAGCCCATACATAATTACATGACATAGTTTTACACCAGGTAGGTAGACTAGAATGTCTGTTGCAGGCCTAAATATTTTAGGGTGACAATTATACTTTATATTAGAAGGAAGAAGGAACATGACTTGAAATTTTGTTGGGAAACAGATTAGGATATCTAAATATGCAAATAGGAAAATTTCCCATAGAAAATGTATTAAAAAGCTTTCACAAAATTCCAAAATAACATTATTTACATTGAAGAGAGGATCTAATAAATGATATAAAGCACACTTGGAAAATATATAATTTGTCTACTTATTTCCTCATCACATAGTTATTTATCTTGTGCTATACGCTGAACTGAACCTGGAGCTGAAGGAGGTACAATGATGACAATTTCTGCCCACCATAATATTACAAACAGGGACAACCAACATACAAATGAAATCTCAAAAAAGAATTGCTGTAGTGGACATATATGCTAGGTGCATGTACACCTAAGTAGCTTACAGATTACTCGGCAGTGATATCATCTGGTCTGATAAAATGAGCTGTGGCTTGCCATGGGATCCAGCGTGAGCCTCTGTATTCTACATAAAGAAAGAGTTGCATGTGCAAAGCACAAGGTTAGAAAATAGTCGGAGAGCATGGCATGTTCAAGGAAGAATAAAGGGTTCTGTGCGAAGTCTGATTTAGACAGCTTTTCGGGTCCACAGAGATAGGAGAGCAAGTTGTTTCTGACAGATACAGTCACTACTGCTCTTTTCCATTTTTGCACTTTACCCTGAGGACTTCAAGGGAACTATTCCCAACCTCCTAATAGTCAAGGACCAGGGGGGATTTTGGCACCCCGCAACTCTCTTGGAATGTGGAATTACCCCAGAAAAGTTTTTCTAACTAACTTACACACTATTGGGGACTAAATTTGGCAGTTAAGAGAAAAAGTCTTCAAGGAAGGGTATTAAACCTACATTTACTATCCCTTACTCTGTCATCGTCCAAACATAACTCTGGAAATCCTGCTGTAAGAATGGAACTGCATGCTACTGTAACAGTTTAACACTGCTGTTGCCTAATTAGTCAGGGGAATGTAAATCTTAATGTTAAGTTTGAATAAGCATTTATAAGCTTAAAATTTGATTTCCTTAACCATCTGTTAAACATATTTCAAAAAACATACAAATAAAATTGCATATATCTATATATGAACAATGCTAGGGGATTCTCAAAAAATATGTATTTGAGTTTAATTCACTAAGAAGTGGCCAGATAAAAAATAAGGTATCAGTGGCTGAGAGAGTTCAAATAGAGTTGAGAGACTACTCTGGAGGTCACTCTCACGCAAGCTTCAGGTAGACCTTGCTACCTATCATAACCTGCCAAATCCCAACCAAAACCATTCCAGCCAATCCTAGAGAACATGTAGGATGTTATATAAGATTCTACAAAGGTTCCATGCACTAGGGTAACTTTCCAGAAACCTACAACCACCAGATGAATCTCTGGACCAGATAAGTCCTGAAATGCCGAGGGTCCAGCCTCTCCAGAACATCAACTAGTTCCATCCCCTATCCCATATTGTTGACAGCAATTAAAAAGTTTCTTTCAACATATAACTCTTTCAGCATGAAAAAGTTATAGTGAGTGTGCCGGTTTGAAACTGTGGTGGACCCCAGAAAAGCCAGGTCCTTAATCCTCCTTCAATATTGTTGGGTGGGAGCTTTTTGATTGTTCCCATGGAGATGTGACCCACCCAATTGTGGGTGGTAACTTCAGAATAGATGGCGTCCATGGAGTTGTGACTCCACCCATTCCAGTGGGTCTTGATTAGTTTACTGGATTCATTTAAAAACGGAAGTATTTTGTTTTTTCTTTTTTTTTTTCTTTTTCTTTAAAAACGGAATTATTTTGGCGAGAGCCCATTTTAGAGCCAGAGAGAAACATAAGAACCACAGAGTGCTCACAGCCAAGGAAAATGCCCCCAGGGGAGCTTCATGAACTAAGAAGCCAGGAGAGAAAGTTAGCAGATGTTACTATGGTGGCCATGTGCCTTTCCAGTTGAGAGAGAAACCCTGAACTTCATCGGCCATCTTGAACCAAGGTACTTTCCCCTGGATGCCTTAGATTGGACATTTCTATAGCCTTGCTTTAATTTGGACATTCTCACAGCTTTAGAACTGTCAGCTTGCAACTTAATAAATTCCCCTTTTAAAAAGCCATCCCATTTCTGGTATATCACATTCCAGCAGCTAGCAGACTAGAACAGTGGGCATAACCCAAATACCCCTAAAGAATGGGAGAATGCTCAAAGGTGATGGTGGAGTTATACAGAGAAGGTAGGGTTTAACAAATGAGTAACACTGTAGCATCATTAAATTGGTATCTCTTTTAGTCTCCCCTATCTTAGAGCAGCTAGAAGTAAAAGCCTAAAATTACAGCATTGTAACCCATAACAAACTCTGAAATCTGTTCTACAACTAATTATTGCCGTGTCCTTTGAAATTTATTGCACTAATTGTATATATTTTTTCACAAAAACAAAAAAAAGTCAATTGTTATGATAAATGCATAGCTACATGATGATGTTGTAAATCACTGATTATACACTTTGATGGCTACATGGTGTATGGATATATAATATATATCAATAAAAAAATAGCCAGAAAGTAAATTGTGCTAGAAGTAAGCACCGAAGAGAAAGATCTGGCACTTCCGTTTTTATACTTGGAGGGAAGGCTCAGCAAATAATCCTAAAATCAAAACAGAATTTCGCTAATTCTCAGCAAATAATCCTAAACTCAAACCAGAAAGCCCTCAGCATTTTTACTCAATGTTTTATTTGAAGAAACAGGTTTGATTTGATCTAGATATGGTGAATATTTTTCTTCTTTATAGCAAATAAGATGACATTCTGAGTTTTTCTTATGGCAGCTTCCATCTTCTGACGGCCGAGCTGCACAGCTCCTGAGATGTCTGAGAGAAACACCCCTTTCTGCACGGCCCCCTCAGCACTGTCATGCCGTGTGGTCATCACCTACAGTCCCTGTAAGGCTTCATAAACACCCTCTCCCTTTTTTTTTTTACTACCCTAGCAAAAAAAAATAACACCAACAGTAGTTTTTACTGGGAAAATGGTGTTATGGGCGTTGTACTCATTAGTGCCTACAGGTATCTGAATGACAGGAGGTGTCACCCAAAGACGTCCACATCCAAATCATGGCCACGTCCATGTCCACGTCCATGCCCATGGTGGAGCAGGGATGGCCGTGTCCAGGGAGTCCTTGGCAGCTGAATCCAGTGGGTCTGAGGAAGGAAAAAAAGGTGTCATAGTGGTTTCTACCACTGCCCAGGCTTTGGAATCAAGGATTCTTCTTTTGTTTTTACAGAATTACTCTTTCATGGCCTCATTTTACTGAATTCTGGGGAAAACTATCTTGCTAGAGTGAATCAGATGGTGGAAAGAGGATGAAATGCTTCCAGCTTCATTAAAGTTTCTAGTTACTACATGTTTTACAGCCTGCCCCCTCCCATCTACAAGACAGTGTATAAAAGTAATCCAGAGGTGAACAATAGTTTCAAAGCATCAATAACATCAGGAAGGTTGCAGATTACCAGCTACAAAATTAGCATTTGAAATGCGAGACGTTTATTTCCTTGTTTAGGCTGTTTTTTGAGCTTGCTTGTCACTGGATATATCCTATATGATAGTAGGTTCAGAGTTAAAGTCACTGGGCACCACGTCAGTTTTAGATTTTTTTCATTCCTCATTAACCATTCCATATGCCAGGGGTGTAATCAACACCATCAAATTGTTAGTAAATCTAGAACCTGATCATAGCCAGGGCAAACCTGACTAGAAAGAGGCAGTTTTCGCCTTAGAAACTCCAGATTATTTTCAATGAAAACCCAAGGGAGAAAACAGGCCTGGTTTCTATCTCCTTTATTTCCTATTTTAAATTCCTAATGAGGTATGGCGATTACAAGGAGGAAAATGCCGAGAATTACCTATGTGAGGCTCCCAGATTAGAATCCAAGAAAGTGTTATTGGGCACTTGGTGGTCAGAGGCAGGTGGGAGAGCTGTGGCTGCAGTGAGCTCATTCAAGAGTAAGAATGAGAACTTAGAGCAGAAAGTAAGGAAAACTTTGTTGATGTCTGCCTTAAAGATTGCTAGGTGATTTAGGTTTGAAGTGATTTGTTCTTGAGAAGAGTAGGTACACAAGCTTTGAATCAGACTGACTTCTTGTAGTATGTGTAGCTAACCTGCACAAGTTCACCAATGCAGAGCTAATAAATGGACAGAAGAATGACTTGTTCTTTGAAACCTTTGGTAGCCAGACTCTAAGATGGTCCCCAGTGATCCTTGCCTCCTGGAAGTATCCATACCTTTGTGAGGTCTTTTCGCATATTGAATCACAGCTAATCTAATGTAACCAATAGAATACAGTGAAGGTGACGGTAGGTGACTTTCTAGGTTAGGTTATAAACAGTTTTGACTTGTTATTCTGGATTACTCTATCTAGAAGAAGCCAGTGACAATGGCATGAAGATACCCAAGACGCTCTAAGGAGAGGCCCATGTGAAGGAGAACTGAGACTTCTCTGTGATGACAGCACTAACTCATCAGCCATGTGAGCGAGCCCTTGAGAGTGGATCCTCCAGTCTCAGTCAAGCCTTCAGATGATACAGCTTTAGTCAACATCTGAGTCAACCTCAAAGGTCATCCTGAGGCAGATTTTGCAAAAATGTGGGCTTTCCTAAGCAAGAAATGACTTTTTATTCTGAAGCCATTAAATTCTAGGGTCCAATACTAGCTCATTAGCCTATTCTAATTGAATCAGTTTCCCCCATTTTGCAGGCCCTTTCTGGAATCCTCATGAAATAGTTTCTCCATAAAAGTATCCTTTTCTATGTAATGTCTTTTTTAGCAAAATCTAATCATAAACTGATAAACAAATCTATTCTAACATGCTCAGTGGCTGGCCTGGATGAAGGTTTGAGCCCTACAAGACAATATTTTATACTGGAACAATGTCTCCAGGCAGGTATCTATTAAACTTTAGAAGCAACTCCACAGAAATCCAGAAATTTAGCAAGCTAATGGGATGGATTTGGGGCAACAGATTTTGAATGACTATCAAAGCAAAAAAAATAAAAGATAAAGAGCAAATACTGGGGAAAATTTGGTAACAAAAATGAAAAAAAAGTTTATTTTCTGATAGTAAAAAAAGTTCTTAAAATTTTACGTGTAAAGAAAATTGACAAAAGAGGAAATATGTATTTCTGATAAACATAATTATAACAGTTAAGATATGTTGAACAATTTGCATCCCCCAGTCACCATACTGTTTTACAAGGATTGCATCTAATACTCACAACAGCCTACAAAATAGTAGGGTTTGAGTATATTTAATCTCACTAATAATCAGAAAAAGATGATGATATTACACATCTACACTTAGTAAATTAGCAAAGTTTATTGATGTGCTGGGGAGGAAGAAGATTTTTGAATAAGACCCAAAAAGCATGAACTGTAAAAAAATTATAAATAGAACTTCATCAAATTTAAAAACCTTTGATGTCCAAAATGGGAGGTACTATTTGTCTTGATTATATATGACAAAGGATTTGTATCCACACTATAGAAAGAAGAACAAAACTCAATAATAAGACACAAAATCCACGTAAAAAGCAGGCAAAAGATCGGAGGAGACCAACGATATAAAGATGGCAAGTAAGGACACGAAAGAGCTCAATATTATAAGTCATTAGAAAACTGCAAGTTAAAACCATAGTGAGATACCATTACACAGCTATTAGAATGGCTTCTGTTAAAGAGGTTGGCCATCCCAAGTGTTGGCCAAGATTTGAAGGAAGAGGGACTCTCATACACAGTTGGTGAGAATGTTCACAGGGATACCACTTGGGAAAAATACTTCGGTAGTTCTTAAAGAAAATTATCTCACCTAAAAGTCTTATAATTACATATCTACCTACCATATGACCCAGAAATCCCACTCCTAGGTACATACCCTAGAGAAATGAAAATAATTCACCCAAAAATCTGTATATGAATGTTTTTATCAGCACCATTCAAAATAGCTAAAACCTGAAAACAATCTCTGTATCTCCCCAAAATTATGGTGAATGAATACAATGGACTACAACTTAGCAATAAAAAGCAATGAACCACTGTAACATACAACAACATGAGCGGATATCAAAAACATGTTGAGAAAAAAAAAAAAAAGCCAGATCCATAGTTTGTTATTCCATTTATATGAAATTCTACAAAAGGCAAAACTTATCTACAGTGACAGATCAATAGTTGCCTGGGCTGGAAGATGGGGGGGTGACTACAAAGGGGCATGAGGGAGCACTTCAGAGTGATTGAAATATTCTATATCTTAATTGTAACAGTGGTTACATGGGTATACACATTTAAAAAAAACACATTTAAATGAAAGCTTAAAATGGATATATTTTATTGCAAGTAAATTATACCCTAATAAAGTTAATTATAAAAAAGCATTTTCATTCCAATGGGATATTTTTTTAGTATTGAAACAGAACAAACTAAAAACGAAAAAGTCTCGAAAAAAACTTGTGCTATACAAAATGAAGTTCTGTACAAAGCCAAGCCAAACATAGGCTTCCCATATAATCCAGCAATTGTGCCCCTAGCTACTTACCCAAAGGGGTTGAAAACTTATGTCTGCATAAAAACTTGCACACATGTGTTTATAGCTGTTTCATTCACAATTGCTAAAAATTGGAGCACCAAGATGACCTTCAATAGGGGAACAGACAAAGAAACTGTGGTATAATCATATACTGGAACATTATTCAGCTATAAAAGAAATGAGCAATTAAGCCATAAAGACATGGAGCAACTTTGAAAGTATATTGCTAGAAGAAGCCAGCCTGAAAAGGCTACATACTGTTTGATTCTAACTATATGACATGTTGGAAAAGGCAAAACTGCAGGAAGAGTAAAAAGGGTAAAAAGATAGGGTTTATCACTAGTTCAGAGGGAGAGAGGGATAAATAGATGGAGCCTGGGACATTTTTAGGGCAGTGAAACTGATACTGTATGACACACTAATGGTAGATACAGGACATTTTGTATTTGTCAAGATCTATAAAATTGTGCAATACAAAGTGTGAGCCCTTGGAAACTATAGACTTTAGTTATTAATAATATATCAACATTGGTTTTTCTATTGCAACAACTGTACCACACTAATGCAGGATGTTAATTTCAGAAAGTATGTATGTGGGGGTGGGGAGTAGGCGATATGGGAGCTCTGTGCTTTCCGTGATGTTTTTCTTTAAACCTAAAAGTGCTCTAAGTAAAGTTTGTTATACAAATTTATTTTTGTTAAAGAAATTGCACCATAGTCCCGTGTTGACGTATTATGCATTTATTATATAAAAATCAAAAAATATTTAATGGCATGAAAATTATCACAATGCATTTTCAAAGAAAAGAGTCACTGAACCATGTACATTATGTGATCTGAGCTCTCTTTAAAATTGAAAAACTGAGAGTACAAACTGAAAATTTGAGGGACAAATCATAACACACAGATATGTGACTCTTGAATACATAGTAGAATAATTTTTTTTTAAATCCATGGAAAGGCACAACACAGTGGGCCCTAAGTTAAACCCTATAACTAATAGTACACTTACAAAGTTGTGCTTTCATAAATAGTAACACGCATCCCACCATTGCAAGGTGTTAATAATAGGGTGGGAAAAAATTCAAGTTAGCTCTTACAGCATGAAATTTAATTCTTTTTGTGCTACATACTCCCTTGTTATATTTTCTAGTCTTGCAAAATGCTTCTTTAACTATGCAGTCTTCACATAAATTATTGTGCTTGCCCAAGGACACATTTTTTGCACCTGGCCTACTATTCATAGTTGGGAAGTCAGAACATAAGTACATAATCTGTTTCTTTACAACTCCAGCGTATATCTACACACCTGGAAGAATACATTTTGCAGTCTTTTTTGTTGTGTTGTTTAACAGGACTGAAGCAAACCAGACACACTAAAAATATTTTAGATTAGAAAATGTGGTGTTAATAATAGTGTTGTGTTTAAAAACAATATTTCAGAACTTAACTGTGATTGTGCTTTTTTCTTGAAAAACTATAGTTCATGAATTTTTGCAAAGCATCCGATTTTACATATAAAAGTTATAAAAAATACTCAGAAGAAATTATATTGACTTTATTTCACTTTTAAGATTTTATCATTTTAATTCTCTTTGTGATTACTTGTATATCAAGAGAGCATTTTACATTTAAAAAATTAACTCAGTTCTCTTTAATTGAGGGAGTAGAATTCAAAATTGAGTTCTTGAACAAAGCCTGAGAGGGAAATTGAATATCAGCTCCATTTAGGCTTTACAGAGTTAAAAGTAAAAGTGGCCTCTTATAATTCAGGGAATGTATGTTCCTACTAATAAAACATTACAGGAATAATTTTACTTTGCTCAAAACACCACTTACCAATTTTAACATTACACAAGATACTTTTTCTGAGCTTCTGGTTTCTTATTAAAAAAAGATACATGGAGAGACAAATATCTTGCTCATTGATTGTGAGCAGTAAATGAAATAAAACATTGAGTACAAGGCATTGCTTACAGTGAGTCAGGAGAAGGGAGCTGCTCAGTCTGTGTATTATTGTTGTTGTTATCTATTTTCTCTATTGGTTGTAAGTAACTTAAAGGATCACTGTTGCATTCATTTTTACTTTTATTTTGCCTATTCAATGGATATTTATTGAATGTCTACCATTGCCAGGCACTATCCTAGGTGTTGGGGCTGCCATGGTAAAGAAGATGAACATGGTACCAGGGCTCAGGTAGCTTTCAGTCTAGTGGGTGAGAGAGTCAATAAACAAGAAAGCAAAGACAGGATGAAAATGGCCGATGGGGGATATAAGTATGGGGATATGAGAGAGCAAATTTGGATAACTGTTGTCAGAAAAGGACTCTTAGAGGTGAGGTTTAAAGGAGAACTGAGAAAAAAGGAACTGGACATCATATAAAGAGCAGAAGGGAAGGGCACTCCAGTAAAGGAAGCAGCATGGGCAAAGGGCCAGACTTAACAAAGAGCTTGGGGTATGAATGAGCGCAGAGAAGGAGCTAGAAATTAATGAGTGAAGGGGAGAGAGTCCTGAATTCTGGCTAGAGAAATCTTGGGAGCTTGGCAAGGAGTTTGGACGGTTTTCTAAGTACTGTGGGAAACTATGGAAAGATGCTAAGCAGAGGAGTGATATCATGCAATTTACATTTTAAAAAGGCCGTTCTGTCCGATGCTGAGAAGGAAAGAATGGGCCTGGGAGGCAGGATGGCGGCGGAGGGGGCAAGAGTAGTTGGAGAAGACTTTGACTCCTATCTACCTCTTGGACCTCCACTGAGATCCCCCCTCCCTCTTTTTTCCTACCTTCCAGCCACATCTTTCTTTCCTTCAAATGCAGCAAGCTGATAGCTCCCTGGTTTCACTAGCTGTTTCCTTTGCTTCTCTGTCTGGACTGCTCCTCAACTGGACAACTGCCTGTGTGGCTCCTTCGTGGTTCTGGTCTCAAGTTAGTCACTGAGGTCGCCTGAATAGCCAGACCTCCCCACCCCTCATCCCCCAAAACCTGTTCACTGTATAATCTCTGGAACCTGTGAATATATTAACTTACATGCTTAAAGGGGACTCTGCAATTTGAGTAAATTAAGGATCATGAGATAGGGAGTCATCCTGGATTATCTGGGGTGGTACAATATAATCATGAGGGATTTTATAAGAGGGAGATAGGAGAGTCAGAGTCAGAGAACTG
>PVIY010027435.1:0-34214 GCA_004026745.1 Myrmecophaga tridactyla | reverse complement strand
TTGGAGCTGTATGCCCCCCAGAAAAACATGTTCTTAAACTTAATCCATTCCCGTGGGTGTGAACCCATTGTGATAGGACCTTTTGATGAGGTTACTTCAGTTAAGGTGTGGCTCAGCCCAGTCAGAATGGGTCTTAATCCTATTACTGGAGTCCCTTATAAGTGGAATGGAATTCAGGCAGAGAAAAAGCCACTGGAAGGAAGAAGCTGAAGGTTAACGGAGCCCAGAAGGGAGAGGCCAGGAGAGACCACCATGTGCATTGCCATGTAATGTAAGAGTACCCCAGGACCAAGGATCACCAGCAGCCAGCCCCAGAATGCCAGTCTTCAGGAAGAAAGCATCACCTTGATGACAACTTGATTTGGACTTTTTCTAGCTTCGTAACAGTGAATAATAAATTCCTATTGTTTAAGCCAATCTATTACATTGGTATTTGCTTTAGCAACCTAGGAAACTAAAATGGGGAGTGTGACAGAAATAATCCTATATGTTCTCTATGTCCTGTTTCATTTTCCCCTCCCTGGGGTCATGGAAAGACTATATTTGCCAGACTCCCTTGAAGTTAGGTTCAAGTTGAAGATGGGTTCTGGCTACCTTACCCACCTGGGATATCAATTTCCTCACTGCCTGCTGGCTGGCCCCATAGCTTAGGTTTTTTATTATATACTATTTTGTATTTTATTATGTTCATATAGCTTATAAATATCTTATATAAATTTTTAAATTTATTTATAGATACGTAAATATTTATATTTATTATGATTTCTTTTATTATTATATTTTATCTTCTAACTTGCACAGACCTCTGTGACTGCATAAACCAATAGAGGATGGCAGAAGTGATGCCATGTGGTTTCCAAGGTCAGGTCATAAAAGGCGGTACAGCTTCCATCTGGCTGTCTCTTCTAAGAAACATGCCTTGGGTGTCCTGAGCCAATAATGTTCAAACATCTGGCTTCCCTGAACCTTCTATGCTATAGAGTCCGTGCAAAGAGACTACCCAGAGGTAAATGCCTGATGAAATCCGGTTGTTCCCACCTCCAGCAGCTTGAGTCTTCCCAGCCAGGAAGGCAGCCATGGAGTGAGCCACCCTTCAGATGACTCCAGCCCTCAGACCTTGAGGTGCCCCCAGTTTGATGCCAAGTGGAGCAGAGATGGCACAGCCCCACCCAGCCTTGCCCTATTGTAGCTCCTTGAGCAAAATAGGTGTTGTCGTTTAAAGCCACTGTTTTAGTTTCCCAGTTGTACAACAAATAGCAATACAATGGGTTGGTGTAATAACAAAAATTTATTGGTTCATGGTCTCAGACTTCCTCCTGGGGTCGGAGCTTCTGGCTTTCTCTTTCAGGTTCCATTGACTTCTACCTTCTGGCTGCTCCCCTGGCTTCTCTCTCTGCATCCAATTTCCTTCACCTATAAGGGCTTCAGTCATACTGAATAAAGGCCCGCCCTCATTCAGTTTGGGTACACCTTAACTAACAACCTCTTTAAAGTCCCTATTTACAAGTGGGTACACACCCACAGGACCAGGGGTAGGACCCGAACATGTCTTGTGGGGGGGGACATGATTCAATCCCCAATAGCTACCAAGTTTTCTTCTGCATCAGTAAATAACCAATACACCTATATTCTGGTCTCCTCCTTTTCCAGAGAACATGAGAACATCGCACCTACCAGGCCCCTTGAAGTTAGGTGAAATATGAGGAGGAGGCCAACGCATTTAAGAGCTAAGGTGTCACCTCCAACTTCTCTCTGTCCCTAAAGTGGCAAATGTGGAGGCCTTGTGTTCAAATTGTGGCACCCCCAGATCAAGGGAGCCTGGGGTCATGAGTTATTTGAAAGAGAAGAACACTGGCAACCTGCATTAGACTTTCTCTGAGCAGGAAATCAGCCACTTTTGTGTTCAGCCACTGAGACATCAAGGGTTTATTTGTCATTGCAGCCTAGCCTAGCCTTTTCTGTCCAAACAGGGTTTGGGGAGCCCACGATATTCAGCTTTTTCAATTTCTACTGGCTAGGATCTTCTAGTCAGCCAAAGTGTGTGTGTCTGTGTACACATACTTCTCAATTACCTATATGTTCTAGCAACTCCTAATCTATAGGCCATAAATGCTAAAATACAAGTGTACCTCTCCAATCCCATCTCCAAAAGAGGAGCAAAGATAGTTTAGATTTAGATTTGTTTATTCATTGGCTTAAAAAAAAAAAAAACAGGAAATCCAGAGAGGAACCAGAAAGTTAAATTCTTCATCATTCACTCCTCTCAGCTTCGCATCCAATGTACCAGCCAAGTAAATAAGTTTCAAACATACATCTACTCATGGGAAGAAGTCCACCCCTACCGTGCATCTACTCACTTGTTTATACTGGGTATTGTGGCATTTTGACTGTTTTCCTGTGGATGAAGAAGTTTACCAAACACACAGTGGTAAAGTGAGAAGGAACTTTATGGAACATGAGAGTTGAAAAGATGCAATGGTTTGATCCAGGTTGGAAAAGATGAAGGGAAGAGCTAGGGATGGGATATTAGATAACTAGAAAAGCATCTGTGAAATCCAAGAAGCCAGGTTAGTGAAAAAAGGCTCACTAAAGAGGAGCTGGGGCTTTCCCAGGGTTTAGATCAATTGCTTCTGCTCTCAGGGGCCTGCCCATGGGACATGTTAGCCCCAAACCAAGGGATTATCCCAGAGACAGACAAAAAATCTAGACACGCTTACACACCGGGGAAGGCTGATCTGGCTGACACAGTTAAATGTGCTTGTTGCTCTGCATTCCAGCTGAGTCCAGCCTTCATGGAATTCCTTGTGTTTCCATGGAAAGAACACAGGTAGTGGAGTCAGTCCTGGTTTAAGTCCATCCCTTATCAGCTGTGTTACTTAACCTCTCTGGGTTGGACACCGTCAAGTGGAAATAAGAATACGCACTCTGAGAAAATTAAATGGGATCATGAATATCTGGCATAGAGCAGGTGGTCTCCTACCCATCCCCTCCTACCACCAGGTATACCAAGAAAGTATGCATACACTGCACTGTTGGAAGTATTTTGTGGCATGGTGGCTATGGTAGGCTGAATTATGCACCCTCTCCCCCCCCCAAAAAAAAAGTCTATGCTTTAATTCCTGGAACCTGTGAACATTTACCTCATATGGCAAATAAAAAGGACTTCCTGGAGTGATTACATTATGGATCTTGAGCCATGAAGATTATTCTGTACTACTCAGGTGTACCGTAAATGCAATTACATGTACCTTTATATGAAGGAGATAACACCCAGAGACAAGAAGAGAAGGGTATGTGAAGACAGAGGCAGAGGTTAGAATGAGGCTGCCATAAGTCAAGGAATGCCTGGAACTACCAGAATCTGGAAGTGGCAAGGAATAGATTCTCCCTCAGAACCTTCACAGGGAGTGTGGCTCTGCAACACCTTGATTTCAGATTCCTGGTCTCCAGAACTGTGAGAGAATAAACTTCTGTTGTTTTAAGCCACCCAGTTTGTGTTCATCTGTGACAGCAGCCACAGGAAAGCAAGAGTTTGGCCGACTGAGCCCATGGCCCCCAAATAAAGCATTAAGACCTGGATCCAAGCCCCCACTTGGTCCCTTGGGTGGGGTCTGCAGAAGCCCAATCCCCACCTCTGGCTGGGGTGGCACTGGATGGTCTTGTTGACACCACTCACGTTCTTCCCCCAGCCTTCCCTTCCCCCACAAGCTGCCAGCCAGGGAAATGAGTAAAATTAGCATCATCTTGTTCTTTGCTTCCAGCAGAAATTCCTTCTCACCTAAGGATTGCCTGTTTCTGAGGCCAGAGAGTTGAGTCCTAGCACCTGCACATGGTCTCTTGATGCATCAAGGGCACCCAGGGGAGGACAGAGCCTGCCCAAATCAAGATTGTGATCATCTTGCAGATGATGGCCTCCTTGGCCCAGGGTGAACAGCCCTAACCTATATCTCAGGGGTGCTGTGAGAGTTAATAATTGAAAAATGTACTGGCTGCCATGGAAATGCTCACGGGGACCAAATAACCCACTGCAGGTTTGATCCTGAAAAAAAAAAAGTCACGTTGACAACTGATTACATTGCAACATCTGAAGCATGGGGTGCCAGAACGTATGGTAGTGTGGTTTTCCATTTACAGGATAACCAGATCCTTGAACCTGGATTCTCCCTTCTCTGCCTGAATGTGACATGACTCCATTTAAGGGGGAGGGAGAGTCTCGGTGCCCCAGAAAAGCCATGTTCATTCAATCCTAATCCAATCTAGTGGGGTCAGACCTGCTGTTTGAGATTTTTTTATTAGATTATTTCCATGGAGATGTGACTCTGCCCATTCAAGGTGGGTCTTAATTAGTTTACTGGAGTCCTTAAAAGAGCTCACAGAGAAAGAGAGAGCTCAGAACCAACACAGAGAGCAGAGAAATGAAACCAAGACATGGATTTTTGGAGATGGTAAGCTAAGAGATGAAACCCAGAGTTTGCTCTGGAGAAGCTAAGTGAGGGCCCACAGGTGCAAAGAGTGAAAGCCAGGAGATCATAAGCATAAAGCAATGAACTGGGAGCAAAGACCAGCACATGCCAGCCATGTGGCTTCCCAGCTGATAGAGATGTTCCAGATGCTGGCTGCCTTTCTACCAAGAAGGTATCCTCTTATTGGTGCCTTTATTTGGACATTTTCATGGCCTTAGAATTGTAACTTGTAGCTTAATAAATCTGCTTTGTAAAAGCCAATCCATTTCTGGTATATTGCATTCCAGCAGCTTTCAAAACCAAAACAGATTTTGCTATCAGAGAAATGGGGTGCTGCTGTGGTTTGCAAATACCAAAAATGTTGAAACAGCTTTTTACATGATAAGGGGAAGATTCTGAGAGAGTTTTGAGGTGAATAGGAAAGGCCTAGATTGCTTTGAAAACACAGTTGATAGAAATATGGATGCTACATGGTCATTAAATGTCCTATCATCTAAACAACACTGCCAGTTTTAAAAAAAAAAAAGGAAATATGGATGCTAAAGGTTGTACCAATAAGGCCTTAAACAGAAATGATGAATGTGTCATTGCAAACTGGCAGAAAAGTGATCCTTGCTTTAAAGTGGCAGGAGATCATTTGTTCTGTGTGGAAAATACAGCCTGGCTTCTCCTTGCAGCTTATAGTAAAATGCAACAGGAAAGGGATAAGCTGAGAATTGAATTCTTGAGTACCAAGAAATCAGAAACTGATAGTTTGGAAAATTCTGAGCTTTCAGAAAATGAAACCCCAGAGAACAGTGCCCCATATGAGGGTTTAACCAAACATGGAATTAGTCAGCCATTTCAGAAGAAGCCAGGATTGGAAATGGAGTTACCCATTTGTGGATTTGTGGAAAGTCCTATTGTCTGATGGTTTTGACCCCTTTATGCTGCATGCCAAATCAACCAATGTTTTGTGAGATCTGTATAAACAGAACCACTGCCAGTATGGACTAAAGTGGACAGAAAAGGGACAGATTAAAGGAAAAATGACTTCAAAGGCAGAACCATGAACGCTAAGGTCTGGAGCCAGAAAATCTTCAACCAGGAGAGCAGATTCACTCATACGTGGGGAAAGGATGAGTTTGCCCCAGAAGCAGAGAGTAGGCCTTCCTCCTTGTTGCTCAGTAAGAGTGTTGCCCCTTCAGGCCTCAGAGAGTGTGGAACACATTCTCTGGGGATTGGGGAAGGGGCCTCAGAGAGGGTGGAATACATTCTCTGGGGATTGGGAAAAGCCTGGGTGCCTCCCCCTGTTCTGAGGGGTTTGAGTGTGTGCCCTGGAGATGGCAGAAGTTCTGGATGCCATGCAGGTGCTTGAATAGGCTGGGGCCAAGGACAAGGTGGTCTCCACCAGGCTAGGATATGTTGGAATGCTCACTCCAGTGTTCGAAGAGAGCAGGGCCACTGCGTGAGCCGTTGGAAAGGCACAGGGGGAAAGATGGCAGAGTCGCTGTCAGCAGAACACCCTTCACCCCCATCCCCACTCCCACCTCAGCCAAGCAGCAATGCCTGTTTGGGAGTTTGTGCCTGTACTGAATAAACTGAGATTTGACTTTTCATGTTACCACAACTAGTGAAACAGTAACTGGTACATCATGTAGTATTTTGAGAGAAGCTCAACAATATCTCATGTGTTCCCTCCACTACTATTTTTAAAAGACACATACCAGTTATAAACAAGAAGGCTACATATTATCTGAAATAGTCCTGGTTTACACCTGTTGTCTGGGAACAATTATTAATAGTGCCCCCTTTCACTCCCGAAAGTGTCCCAGTTTGCACAACATATGACACAATCCCTTCATTTATAGATTACTGAACTGTGACTGTATGCCTGAAATGTGGAAAAATTGTGAGCTAGAACATATTTTAATGCAATTATTTAAAGAAGAACCTTTCTTTGATAAGTGTAATGCCCTCATAATGAAGGCTCTGAATTCAACTACCAGGATGTGGGATTCTTTTTATGTTGGATGTGCTGTGTACATTACCTCAGAACCAGCCAGAAATCAAGATTTCTCACAGACTTTGTGTTTGGATGATTGTTGTATGTTTAGTGCTTTAGGTCTTTCAATCAATTAATAAAAAATTCTAGCTCTCGAGCTTCCACAGAAGATATCTAGGATCTGGCTGTTGTCTCTAGAGGGCAGATGTGAAACTTCCAGAAGGTGCTAAACTGCCATAGAGGATAAGTTGCCTCACAGCATGGCACTGGTTGGATATGGAAAATATGAAAGTGTCAGGCAGACGTCCAAGGGAAATGTCCACGAGGCAGTGGAACTGAGGCCTGAAACACCACGCAAGGAGAACTGGTGGAATGGGCTTGGGGTTGGGGCCTAAGATTCCTCAGTGGCCAGCATGTGGAGTGGCCTAAGGGAGTGGGAGCTAGGACCCAGGCCAAGCACACAGTGGGCAGTTAGACCTTCCCACATACCACCCAGCCCCCTCAAGAGCCGGGCCATACTTGAACAATCCAACCAGGAGGCTGTGGGGCCCCAGCTGGACGCTGCTTACCACACAGTTAAGGTAGAACAAATCCAAAGCAAATACTTGCAATATTTAGAGCTTTCAGATACCCATGTTTTATTCATACACATTAGCATGGGGTCTGCAGGCCCCTGGAGTCTGAAGGAAATTAGAAAATCACAGAATGTCAGGGCAAGAAGAGGCCTGGGGAGCAACCTAATGCAGGCTGTCTTTTTGCAGAAGAGGAAATGGAGGCCCACAGGGGGAGGCGACCTGAGGTTACAGGCAGAGAAAGAGAGCAGGGTTAGGCCTGGGGTGCACACACTCGCAGGCCAGTTCTTCTTTCTGCCTTCTTTTCTTGCCTGCCTGCCTGCCTTCCTCTCCTTTCTTTCTTCCAACAGTTTTGAGTGCCTGCTTTCTGAGCAAGGCCAGGGATATAATGCTGGTTAGCCTCAAACACTCTGGAGGTTGGGGAGTATTGGAAACCACAGGGTCTGACCAGGCCTTGGCAAATCAGAGGCCTATTCCTGGTGCCTGTAGCCTTAGAGGGCAGACCAATAAGAAACCACATGGTGGACTCAAGGGAATTTCATCAAAACCAGAAATGGAGTCTGGAGCAACCATGCTTTGTTTCTTTCAAGGCTCTCTCCCTCCAGATGCAGCAACACCCCACCCTGCCTTGCCTCCCCTCCAGCTGTTATGTTCTAGAAGGTAGCTCTCTTTTGCTCATAATTGCAAGTGCCTGGCCCAATTCTAGTCTTCTAGTCAGCATTGCAGCTGACTCTGGGTAAGTCAGGATGAGGATATGGGAGGTGATGTTCACTTTGGGCTGAAGAGTGACCTTATGTAAGTGGTGTCGTGGGCCAGGTCCCTATCAGATGGAGATGATGGGCAGACTGCTGAACAAACAGATCAGCAGCACCAGAGGGAGGAAGGTCCTGGAGATGCAAATCAGTGTCCTCAAGCAGCAGATTAGTTGTTCCAGGAGAGCAGAGGTCCAGAGAAGGTATCTAGAACTCTGACAGAAAGCTGGGTGAGGAGAAGAAGGGCTCAGCATAGGAACCCTGGGAAACTGAAGAAGACACCCTACGTTGGCTCACACAGACCCTTCACTTCTAGCTGCTCTGCCTCCACTAGAGGGTCTAGAAAGCTAAAACTTTGTCTTCCCAAGCTTCCTAGCAGCTAGGGGTGGCCATGTGACTTGGTTCTGATCAATGAGACATTAGAAGAAGCCTTCCAGTAATGGCACCTCTTCTGCCTCCTCCTCTTTCTCATTGGCTCTATTGTGGCTGTAATGGCTGCACCTGTGGAAGCCATTTTGGGATTATGAGGCAAAACCAAGAGAATTGCTCTAACATCTTTGAGCTGCTTAAATGATTCCAACCCTAGCAACCAAATCCCTTTAGAGTTCTTGTTACACAAGAACAACAATCAAAACAAACAAATGTTAATATGTTTAAGCCACTATTTTTTCAGTTATTACTCAAGGAGAAGTTAGTCAGTAGCCTTGAACACTATGGAAATGTGTGTCAGTGAGGCCCCTGAGTGGAAAAGAAAAGACAACTCATGTCAGTATAGACCTTGAAGAGATCTATTGGCTCACACATAACTGGGAAGTATGTGATCTGAATAGCGTTCAGGGCAAGTTCAATCCAGCAGTTTGATGCTATCACCAAGGATCTTGGTTCTTTTCATCTGTTTTTACCCACCCCTGAATCAATCACTGTGATAAAAGTGACAGGATCCTTGAACTTGATAACTGTACTTAAGGTGGTTACATAAGTGAATATCTTTGTTCTTAGGACATATACATGGAATATTGTGCACTCGAGGAGCATGATGTATATAACCTACTTTCAAGTGTTTAGAAAATTGGTAGATAAATAGATGATAGGTAGATAGATAGAGATAAAATGATATAACAAACGTGGCAATATGTTAAAATTGGTGGATCTGGGTGTTGCTGGGAAGGGGGAATATATTGGAGTTCACTGTGTGGGTTTTGTATTATTTTTGTATACATCCTGTAAGTTTGAAATTATTTCAAAAAGTTTAAGGGAAAAGGGGGGAAGGGATAAGATTATGCTGACTGGCTTTGGCCAATTGGACCCACCCCTGGAGCTGGGGTCAAATCAATCCCTCCTAAATCTCATGATGGCTACACAATGGGGGAAAAAGGGTCTGCAAAGGAAACTCTGGATGCTATTAGAAAGGAAGAAGGGGTGAATAGAAGCTAGGTGAGTGAAATGGCTTTGAGTTATGTACACAGAAAAATACATTCTTAATCTTAATCCATTCTTTGGGTGTGAACCCCTTTGTAATATAGGACCTTTTGATGAGGTCCTTCAGCTAAGGTGTGGCCCAGCTGAATCAGGATATATCTTAATCCCATTGTTAGAGTCCTTATAGAGGCCACAGAGAGAAAGCCAAGGGAAAAAAACTGGAAGCAGGAAGTCAATAGAACCTGGAAGAAAAAAGAAGACATCACCATGAGTATTGCCATGTAACAGAAAACCCAAGGACCAAGGATAGCCAGCAGCTGGCCTCAGAATACCACGGTCTTTGGGAAGAAAGCTCTGCCCTGCTGACGCTTCAAATTTGGACTTCTCCTAGAATTGAAACCAAGAGCCAATAAATTCCCGTTGTTTAAGCCAACGCATTACATGGTGTTTGTTTTAGTATCTGGGAAACTAAAACAGTAAGTGAGCAATGAATGCTACAGATATCTATTCTGGAAGGCTGAGGGTTGGTAACAAGGTATTGGATGTTGGTCACCAGAAGTTCATTGGCAACCTTCTACTGGAAAAGAGAGAATGGTACTTACAAGTGACTCATGGAGTAGGTGGGTATGAGCAAATGTAGACTACTCTTTCAAGAAGAAAAATAACAGGGCCACGGTGGCTCAGCAGGTAGGAATGCTTGCCTACCATGCCCGAGGACCTGGGTTCATTTCCCGGTGACTGCCCATGTAAAAAAAAAAAAAGAAGAAGAAGAAAAATAACACTATCTAGGGTAAGGGGACCTTCCCCCCTCTACGTGGGACATGATTCCCAGGGGTGTAAACCTCCCTGGCAACATGGGACAGAAATCCTAGGCATCAAGGGATTAAGAAAACCTTCTTGACCAAAAGGGGAAAAAGAGAAATGAGACAAAATAAAGTGTCATGGCTGAGAGACTTCAAAAAGAGTCTAGAAGTTATCCTGGAGGTTATTCTTATGCATTATATAGATATCCCTTTTCAGATTATGATGTATTGAAGTGGCTAGAGGGAAGTATCTGAAACTGTAGAGCTGTGTTCCATTAGCCATGTTTCTTGAAGATGATTGTATAACGATATAGCTTTTACAATGTGACTGTGTGATTGTGAAAACCTTGTATCTCATGCTCCTTTTATCTAGGGTATGGATAGATGCATTAAAAATATGGATAAAAATAAACAAATAATAGGGGGAACAAAGGTTAAAATAAATTAAGTAAATTGAAATACTAGTGGTCAATGAGAGGGAGGGGTAAGGGGTATGACAGGTACGAATTTTTTTTCTATTTATTTTGCTGGAGAGATGCAAATGTTCAGAAAAATGATCATGGTGATGAATACACAACTATGTGATGATATTGTGAGCCATTGGTTGTAACCAAGTCAAGAATGTTTGTATGTCTAGAATGTTTGTATGTTTGTTGTTTACAATAAAAATATTTTTTAGAAAAGATGGTTTTAGAACAGGGAGACTTACATACAGCTGTGGGATGAAAGGAAGGATGTGCTAAAGAAGAAGAGTTTGGTGAAAGGAAAGCATAATGAAGTTTCACTGAGTGCCTATTTGGAAATTCTCATGAAGGAAATGATGCAGAAAAAGTGGAAGTGCTGGTACCAGGCTTCCAGCACTTGTGGAAGTGGATTGGATTGTACTGGTGGATTGTACTCAGAGATGACTAGTGGCCTACTGTTTCAGTTTGCTAAAGTTGCTGGAATGCAATATGCCAGAAATGGGTTAGCGTTTACAATGGGGATTTATTACTTTACAATTCACAGTTCTTAGGTCATGAAAATGTCCAGACTACGGCATCAACAGGACAATACCTTCTCTTAAGAAAGGTCACAGGCATCTGGGACACCTCTGTCATGTGGAAAGGTACATGGGTGCCTTCTGCTATTCCTTTTCTCCTGGGTTTCCTTGTTTTCAGCTTCTGGCTTCAGTGGCTCCCTCTCTAGCTTCCATGAGTATGTCCTTGTCTCTCAGCTTATCTGGGGCTTCTTTCCACTCTCTGGACTTTTTCTGACTTTTATCCTCTCACAAAGGACTCCATAAAAGGATGAAGACCCACCTTGAATGGGGTGGGGTGCATTTCAATTGAAATAACCTAACCCAAAGGTCCCACCCACCAAAGGTCTGTACCCACAGGAATGGAAAAAAAGAACATGGCCTTTTCTGGGGTACATAATAGCCTCAAGGTAACACACCTACCAAATATTCCTCAGCTGTATTACTTTTATAGCACCATGTAAAAATTGCCACAAACTTAGCAGCTCAAAACAACACACATTTACCACCTCACAGTTTCTGCTGATCAGAAGCCCAGGTCTGGCATAACAGAGTTTTCTGTCCAGGGTCTCATAAGGCTGCTATGTGTTCCTACCTGATGTGTTCCTTTCTGGTGCTCAGAGTTCTCTTCCAAGCTCACTGGTTGTTGGCAGAAGCCAGTTTCTTGTGGTCATAGATTGAGGTGTCCATTTTCTGGCTGATTATCAGCCAGGACTTCTCTCAGATCCTAAAGGCCACCCTCAGGTCCTTTCCACATGGCTCCCTCCATATGCAGTTCACAAAATACCTGTGTGCTTCCTTTCTCAAGGCCAGCAGGAGAGCCTCTCTGATGTTTCACCCTCTTTGACCTCTTTGAAGGGTCTCCTGATTGGGTCAGACCCACCCAGACCATCCCATTTTAGATTACATCATCATCAACTGATTAGGAAACCATAATTCCATTTGCAAAATCCCATCTCTGAGTAGCATAATGGAAATGGTATCACATGATATTCACAAATCCCACTTACCTTCAAGAAAGGAGATTATTTACAGTGTGGACTCCAGAGGATGGGACTCTTGGGAAACATCTTCAAACTGTCCCTACTCCAGTAGCTAAATTCTCAAGGTTTTCTGGAGAATTCATAAACAATGGAAATTGTTTTCTTTGCTCCCCTACTTGGCATGCTGAAGGACAGATGGCCCAGAGTGACCTCTTTGCCAGTGGCCACTTAATCATTTTATGCCCAGAAATGTGCAAACAAGACTCACTGTGTGACACACTGGTGCTTTACAAGTGGTTTTGTAATAAAACACCCGAATCCCCCTTCAAGGCACTCCCTCTTTCTCCAGGCACTGGGAACTTCCCCTGTGAGTCGATAACTAGACAGAAGCCCTTGAGAGAGGGAATTCACTTTCAAGGCTGACTGGGCACCCTAGCTGTCTAAAGAGAACGCCCTCCCATTCCTTCAAAGGCTCTCTGATGACTGGGAAGAAGCTGGGCTTCTTGCCCCTCTGAAATTCCCAAGAAAGTACTCTCAACAATAGGGTATAGCATTTGCTGATGTAGCTAGATAATATCTGGGGGGGATTTGGAATCATGGGTGTTTATGTGTGTTTCCTCCCAAGAGTTTCTCCCTTTCCTCCCTTCCTATTTAAGACACTTCACTACTTCAGGGCCTCTCAGAATCGTGGCTGAGAGTTTGTTTCCCAAAACTTTTGACAGTTGAGGAAATTATCTCAGTACCCTGAAGGAGGTTTGAAAAACAGCCAGGGCAAGACCGAAACACCAGGGAAAAGCAAAGAGGAAAGAGAGGCACTCCAAGTGCCCCGACTAGGAAGGGAGAGGTGGAGAAGGAGACGTCTATACAGTAGCTGCGGGACCAACACCTGGTTCCTGCCAGAGCCCCTCTGTACCTAGAGGGAACTTAAAACACTTGCCCCCAGCCAGTTTTTTGGGCACTTGGGAAGTAGAGCAGCCCTCCCCAAATTGAGAAGCTAACCATCTTTTTCCAGGTGTCCCTCTGGCTCTGTCCCATGCCAATGTAGCTCTCAGACCCGCAGGGCCCAGAGAATTCAGAGCTTCCTGTTTTGCCCAATTGCTGGACCCAGATCTCAGCAGGAGGCTGTGCCCTTGGCCTGGAGAGCACTTTCATGGGAGTCTCTGGAAAGGGAACATTCTTCACCAGGACTCAGGTAGACCTGCTTTGCACCCATCTGGCTGTTGGGCCTTAGAGGCTTCCATCTCTTTCTCTGTAAAACAGGAACCATAGCCCCTACCCCTGAAGTTTATAATTTAGGAGCAAGCTATTTACCCATCAGCTCTTTCCTGAGCATTCATTCTGTGCCAGGCACTGTGCTGGGATCCAGCAGTGAACTGGGTAGACTGGGTTTGTTGTCAGGCAAGTGACAGTAAAAGAGAGCAGACAAGGCATTAGCATAGTTCGGAGGCACTGCATGCTGGCATGTTACAAGGGGGGTCAGCAGGGGTATTAATGGGGTTTTGAGCTAGTCCAGGAAGGTGTCCAAGACAGTGCGAGGGAAAGCATCTTGGGGAGGCCCTTGATGTGTAGTGGACCTCTAAGCAAGGAAACAAACTCAAGTAGGGGAGTGCAGGCCATCCAAGGAACCAAGACTGGGTAACCAGTGTAGCTAGAGCAAGAGTCCTGGGAGCATGCAGAGGATTGAGTCTGGGAGAGAAAAACCTGGAAAGGTGGAGGTGGCTGAACTGGGCAAGGCCTTAAGTGTCAGGCAAAAATCCTTTCAACCTTTTCTCTTGAGAAAGAATATTGGCATGATTTTTTGGTTTTGGTTTTTGTTCTGTGGGACAGGAGTACATCTGTTTAGAGGAATAACTTTAGGGTAGTGGGAAGGAGGGAGAGAAATCCTCCAATGGAGAGGTACAGTGGCTGAGTCAGCACAAAGGTGTCAGGTCTGGGAGTTCTACCCCTATCTCAGACACACCCATGGGAGCCAGGGGTCAAACTAGGGCAAAGAGGGCTGCCACCAGTCCCCCTTCCCTGTAAGGCAAACAGTCCCCCCGTGCCCATGAGGCAGGGCTGAGCCCTGCTCTCTCAACCTCCCCAGGTTGTGCTGCATTGTGATTAAACCAATGAGACCAACTGATTCATCAAGATATGAGTGCAATCAGTTCTGAGTGACATGGCCTGGTAAGCTGTTCCACTTGTTCCCTGCCCTTGACCTACCCTGCCTGGTGATGATCCAAAGAGACATGGAAATCATCAGCCTTTTAAGAAGAATCATTCAGTCACTTCAGCAATAGGGCAGGAAAGCTCCCCTAGAAGGCACAACTTACCTCCAAACCCTGTGAATTCACCAGTTTGTCCTCTCCATCGCAATTGTGATCCAGGACACAAAGGGTTTGAGAGTCTTCAAGGGCTGTCAGGTAAGGAAGCAGAACCCCATTTCTCAGATGAGAAAGTTGAGGGCAAGAGAGGATATGCCTTACCCAAAGTCACACAGCTGGAGGCAGAGGCAGGCCTGAGCTCTGGAATAGTCTTCCAGGTTCATTAACCCCACAGAGCTTTGGCCTCTTCCTGCCAGTTGGGGGTCTGCTGGCCCTGTTGGTGGAAGGGCCTCAGAAGGCCTCCCAGACCAAGATCTGACAGCTGGAGGTACGGGGTTGTCTGGGGCTCCAGTTCCACCCTTGGGCATCCTGGGGTCAAGGGCAGCTGCTTGAAGGGATGCCAGTCCCTCTAGGGTGCTGTCCAGGACAGGAAAGCACCTCACCCCCACCCTTGAGCACTCCCTTCTGGGGAATGGGGACTGGGAGAGGCCCCACAGCCACGGAACTAGGGGAAAGGGGATGCTCAGTGAGTGCCCAAATTCCCCCCAAAAAGGAATATGGGAAACCAATATACAGTAGGGGTAGTAGGGCAGGGCGGAGCATTCGGCTCCAGGCCCAAATGGAGACCAGGGCCCCACCATGTCCCAACTTTGCTTTGGCAAATTATACAAGCCTAGGCAAGGATGCATTCCTCCTCAGTAAAGTGGGGTTAAGAATAGTACTTACCTCATAGGGTTATTCTGAAGATCCAATGAGGTACCGAGGAAAGAGTTTAGCAGAGGTGAAGGGATGGCTTAACTTTGGAGACCTGATGCTGTGCAATCCCAACAGCAGGGAAAAAGCACGATGAGTTAGAAACCCACAAGCCAACAGAGAGGAATCTCATAGACACCCCGTTCAGCTGAGAGAGCAGCGGCAGAAGAAATACAGCAAGATGCTGTGAAGGCAAACATTTTAAGACATGTTGACACTAATGTTTTACACAGTGATACACAGCTAGGTCATAAAAATATAAGAACACATATAGAAATGACGAACGCCAAATTCCATTTGGCCGTTACCTCTGGAGCAGAGAACCGGGGCAGGGCGGGGTGCGATCAGGAAGGAAGGCAAACAGGAGGGGGCCTCCTCTATATTGGTGATGTTTTATTTATGTCCATAGGTAGAGAGAACATGAGCAAATGGATTGCTTTATCATTTGTTTGGTTTTTCAATTGAGGTAAAATTCACATAACATAAAATTCACCATTCTACCATTTTAAAGTGTACAATTCAGTGGCATTTAGTACATTCACAATATTGTGCATCCATCACCACTATCTAGTTCCTGAGCTTTTTCATCACCCCAAAAGGAAACCCCTTGCCCATTAAGTGACACTTCCCATTCTCCTCTCCCACCCCCAGGTCTTGGCAACCAATAATTTGCTTTCCATCTGTATGGCTTTGCCTATTCTGGACATTTCATATAAATGGAATTACACAATATGTGCCCTATTGTGCTGGTTCATTCATGTTGTAGCACATCCATTCCTTTTTAGGGTTGAGTAATATTAATTATATGGATATATATCACATTTTGTCTATCTATTCATCCGTTGATGGACATTTGGGTTGGTTCCACCTTTCGGCTGTTGTGAATAGTGCTGCAATGGACAATTATGCATAAGTATTCATGTGAATACCTGTTTTCAATTCATTTGGGTATAAATCTATGAGTGGAATTGCCAGATCATAAGGTAATTCTATGTTTAACTTTTTAATTTTTTTTTACAGATTTCTTTCCTTTTTTTTTTTCATCTACCCACTATATTTTTATTTTCAATGGGCAAAACACTTAGACACTTTAAATAAAAATCTAACAAGATTATTCTGTCAAAGTCAACAATGATGGCAAAAGGCGTTCTCATGCACAGGCAGTTCAGTGGTAGAATTCTCGCCTGCTGGAGACCTAGGCTCGATTCCCAGGCCATACACTCAAATAAATAAATAAATGGTGCTGCGATAACAGGATATTCACATGGAAAAAGAATGAAATGTGACCCCTGCAGCACAGCATACAAAAAAAAAGGCATTCTCAGTTCTAGACACGCATCAGTATCATCTGAGTCTTCTGTCAATGAAGAGAGGTGGTCTGATAATTTTTTTCATATAAATCTTTCTTACCTGCAATGTAATCTACAATTTCTTGTGGACACATCAACTCTTCTGCATCTATATGGGGAATCTCAAACCCATATTCATTCTGCATGGTCACAATAATCTCCACTTGATCCAAACTGTTTAAGCTCAGGTCTTTCAGGAGATGAGAATTTGCTGAGAGCTTCTCTGGGTCAATCGTATCATAGAGTTTCAAGAGCTAAAGAACACGGTCTTTAATTCCCGCTATCATCAAAGGGGGTGCATCACAATACTGGTGGCACAACTGTGTAACTCTACCAGGAATCTGCACAAGCACCGAGACCAGCTGTGAAACCACACGCCACGTCCGGATCCCTGAGAGGCACAGGGCAGTGCTGAGTGGCCAGGCCGTGGCCAGCAGGGGCCCAGGACAGCAGCAAGAAGGCCACAGGTAGGTGGTGATCATAGACAGAAAGGACACAAGCCGCCAGGGTTCTGCCGACCCAGAATGCACTGTTATGTTTAACATTTTGAGGAACCACCAAACCATTTGACATTCCCACCAGCAATGCACGAGGGTTTTAATTTCCCCACCTCCTCGCCAACGCTTGTTATTTTTTTATTTTTCAATTATAGTCATCTAAGCAGCTGTGTGTGAAGTGGTATCTCGCTGTGGTTACATTATTTTTTTATACATTGCATATGTGTTAAATGCTTCAAAATAATTTTTTCTATTATATTCTTAGCTGCTTTCTTCTTTTAAAAAAAAAAAGTTTTATTCACACACCATACAATCCATCCTAAATATACAATCAGTGGCTCCTGGTATAATCACATAGTTATGCATTCACCACCACAATCTATATGAGAATATTCTCCTTTCTTCTGAAAAAAAAAAAAGAATCCTATACCCCACCCTTATATCACCCTATTATTGACATTTAGTTTTGGCATATTGCATTTGTTACAATTAATGAAATAATACTGTATAATAATGCTACTGTTAATTATAGACCTTAGTTTGCATTAATTGTGTTTTTTCCATATACTTCCCCATTATTAACACCTTGTAACAGCGGCATACATTTTCTAGTTCATGTAAAAACTTTCTTATATTTGTACAATTAACCACCAGCATCATCCACTATAGCTTTTGTTAAGTTAAATAGTCCCAATTTTTATCCTCGACCTTTTCTTCTGGTGACATACATGACCCTAGCCTTCTTCTTTCAACAATACACTCAGCTTTGTGACTTACAGTACTGTGTTACCATCACACAGTATTGCACTATCCATTTCCAAACCTTTACAATCAATCTTATTAAACATTCTGTATTCCTTAAGCATCAATTACCCAATCTCTACCCTCTTTCTATTTCCTGATAACCTATGCTCTCAAATTAACTCTCGGAGTTTGCTCATTATAGTTAATTCATATTAGTAAGACCATACAGTATTTATCCTTTTATTTCTGGCTTATTGTGCTCAACATAATGTCCTCAAGGTTCATCCATGTTGTTGCATGTTTTATGACTTCATTCTGTCTTACAGCTGCATAATATTCCATCATATGTATATACCATAGTTTGTTTATCCCCCAATCAGTTGATGGATATTTGGGCTGTTTTCATCTCTTGGAAATCGTAAATAATGTCACCACAAACATCTGTGTGCAAATGTCTATTCATGTCCCTGCTTTCAGTTCCTCCGAGTATATTCAAAATAACTTTAAAAAGTTTACAATCAGCTGGCACCCATATTCATGCTGTTGGGGTGTGGAAAAGAGATAGTGCCATGATCTGATGGACAGTTCCTCTGAGACTGGAGTTCAGAGTATGGCTGCACCATTTACTAGCTGTGCAACACTGAATATTAAGTGAGCCTCAAGTTTCTTCATCTGTAAAGTGAGGCAACAGTAGTGCACACTCTCAAGTTCATCTGATTCCAAGCACCGGGCCTTATGCCTGGCACAAACTAAGAGCTCAATAAATGGTGGCTTTATTTAAATCGGTGGCCAGATCATTGATGAAAGATGTCCTCTGGACATCCACTACCCTGCCTACTCACTTCTTCCCCCTCACCACCCCTCTCTCACTCCAGCAACCCTGGACAGAGGGGTCCAGTCCAAAAAGGTCAGCATAGGCAAGAAGCCCTGCCTGGGAATCTGCCCCATCTTACACAGTGGGCATCAAACAGCTGTTGCTTCAGCACAGCTGAAAAGCAGTGAACAGGGTAAGATGAAGTGGGCTGGAGGCAGGACCCAAAGAATGCATATCTGATAAAGCCACTTATGGTCTAAAGCCTTCAATGGCTCACCTTTGCCCTGACCTCTCACCATTGACTCTTTTAAAACTACATGCTCTAGGTATCCCAAACCAATTCCCAATTGAAGACAGGTGCTGTGCCCTATACCCCTAAGTTGAGTGCATAACATACCCCCAGTAACATATGTACAGTATACATCTCTATGAATTTTTAAATATCAATATACCCATGTAACCATTTAGATTAAGATATACATCATTTCCTTCTCCCTGGAAGATTCCCTTGTTGCCCCTTCCAGTTAAGACCTTTTATGGTAGGTTGAGTTATGTACCCCAACAAACACATGCCTATAATCTTAATCTGTGTCCCAATGGGTGTGATCCCATTGTAAGTAGGACCTTTGAAATATGTTATTTGTAGTGAAAATGTGGCCCAAATGAGTGAGGAAGGGCCTTAATTCATATTACCAGAGGACTTTTATAAAGAGAAGAAACCGGAAGTCAGAATTGGAGTAGGCCACAGGGAGAAACCGGAAGTCAATGAAAATTAAAACAGAAAGAAAAAGCAGAAGACATCGCTATGTGATGGGAGGCAGAGATACAAGCCAAGGAACCTCCAAAATGCTAACATTCAGCCCCAGTATGCTACAGGTTTCAGGGGGTAGGCATCACCTCATGGTTATCTGAATTTGGGATTTCTCCGAGCCTTGCAACTGTGAGCCAATAAATTCCCGTTGTTTAAGCTAAGCCATTGTGTGGTATTCGTTCTAGCAGCTCTGGCAAATTTTCCACAGTGTCTGTATGAATGGCCATGCCCACCAGCAGCATATGAGCATCAGTCTGGAACACTCTCCCCCTGTCCTTCTTCCCCTGTTTCCCCTGGCTGTCTCCTGCTCATCTTTCAGGCCCCAACTGAGACCTATTTCCTTTGGGACCCTTCTCCGGGAGCTTCTGTTCCCACACCTCACCTGGGCTATACTTGCTCATTTGGTGTCTGTCTCCCCCAGAACATCCCTCTGAGCTCTGGATGGCAGGGCTGTGTCTTCCTTGCCCAGTGAAAGGCTTAGCCCATAGTTGGCCCTCATTCATTGAACAGATATTTATTGAGCACCTACTATGTGACAGACACTGGGCCTATGCAGTGAACCAGACAGACAATACTCCCTGCCCTTCTGGAGCTGACACAAATATTGAATGAATAAATGAATGAACAAAAAAAAAATGAGGAGTGACACTGAAAACCCCACAGAAAACATCTCTTCCCTCCTAACTCTCTCCTCTCCCCTCCCCACTAGGGGAGCTTGGGAGCCAGAGAAAAGCAGAATAAAATCATAAAAGAAAGCATTTTCTCCTAAAGGGATGCTGGCAAGGAAGCCAGGGCTAGGGTGCAGGGGAGGGGGGGGTATGTGAATCCAAGATGTGGTACACAGACCACCCAAGGGACCCCAGTCCGGACGGCTCCTCTTGATTTATATTCCTGGGGATCTGCCGGGATGTTGGAGATAATCCCTGCTCTCCCTGAGGGAGGCCCATGCTTCAGCTTAATTTCTCCACAAATGTCAAACGACCCCAGCCTTCCTGTGCAGACAGTGTAATGAAAACAATGGATGTGCAAGCAAAGTTCAGACACATCTACTCCATGCTGAATTCAGTGTGGAGAGACATGGGGGGAGGGGGCAGTGATTTATCTCCAAGCCCCCTCAACCACCGCCACCACACACACACACACACACACACACACACACACACACACATATCCCCATTCTGACCTAACCTCCCTGCAGCAGTTGTTCTCAAAAGTGTCCTCCTGGTAGCTGCAGCAGCAGCTGCTGGGAACTTGTTAGAAATGTAAATTCCCAGGCCCCACCCCAGACTTGCTGAATCAGACGCTCAGGGTGGGGTCTGGCCATCTACGGCTTTAACAAGCCCTCCAGGGAATTCTGATGCAGGCTACCTACACTAGCTGCCTGCTGGAATCACCTGGGGAGCTTTCAGAACTACTGACTTCTGCATCCCTCCACCAGAGATTCCACCATAATTGGTCTGGGAAGAAGCCTGGATTTCAGGAGCTTTAAAAAAGCTCCCCCAGGTAATTCTTCCGTGCACCCAGAGAACAGTCCTGCAACCACTCTCCAGGTTCTGCGATCAGAGCCGAGAAAAAGAATTTCTCATTTACACAGGGTTTGTTCAGGTGCTGACCTAGCCCAGTGGTTCTCAAACTTAAGTGGCATCAGAGGTCGCCCGCCGCACCCCCACCCCCATCAGAGGGTGGGGAGGGGAGGCAACTGTAATAGGACAGCTAGCCAAGCCCCACCCCCAGAACAGCCAGATTCAGTAGGTCTGGGGTGAGGGTCCAAGAATTTGCACTCCTAACAAGTTCCAGGGATTGCTGATGGTCAGGAGTCTACACAGGGAATCGCTGACCTAGAGGAACAATCCTCTTGAGTTAGCATCTGTACCCTCATACAACAAATGGGGAAAGTGAGGCACAGAGAGGCTAAATGGAGCCAAAATTGAAACCCGGTTAGTCAACTCCAGAACTCATGTTCTTTCCTGGCGCCATTTAAGTGTAGAACCAGGGTTTGTGCAGAGGAAAAACCTGAGCTCTTTCCTCTGCCAGCACCTTCCACTTCAGTCCCTTAATCCAAGGCTGGCAAAACAGTGCAGGGCTGGCAGCTGTTGGTGCCTTTTGCTTGTGCTCATCTTCTTCCAGGGTCTCCCCCGCAGCTACTCAGTGCCTTTCGTTGCTCCCAGATTATTTGGGGCTGCCTTCAGACCTGGCTTCCCTGGGTTTCTCTGAAGTCACCTTCACTTTGACATTCTACCCCATCCCCTCACAGTCCCATGCTCTTCCATTGCTGTCAATTCTGCCTAAGCACAGTCCACCACTGTCCCCTACAGTGACACCTGCCTTGGGCATGGGGAAGTACCTTTACCAGAATTACTGAACTTCCCATGATGCAACTGAAGGCATTAATGTCAAGACCTTACATCACTCATTTATCCTGCCATTCGTTCAAATAGCCATTCTTTTAACATTTATTGAACATCTTCCATGTAACAGAGCCGGTGCTAGGTGTTGGGAACTAAAGTATATGGAAGACTTGTGCACTGCCTCAAGATGTTTTACCGAAGGGACAGACACAAAAACAAACTCTGCGGGAGCCCAGGGAATGTAAGCCCCTTGATGGCAGTCATTCTGCAGGGCTAGAACAGAAACTGGCATGTAGTAGGTGCTCAATAATATTTGATGGATGGATGGATGAACATTTGGATTGCATGAGGAACCTGCCTGATGGGTTGTCCTTTTCTCTCTCTCTGGGTATCATCTGATCCCAGAATGATCTAGCCTGTTGATGTGAATGATCTTTCTGCCTTTATATGATGTTCAGGTTGACCATGAACACCCAAAGTACTCTGTACAGGAAATGCCATTTCCAAACACCTCGCTGCAACCCAGAGCACTCCAGTCTCACCCCACCAGGTTATTGGGCTCCCAGAGAGTACCTGGAAAATATTCATGGGCCCTGTATTAGTTAGGGTTGTCTAGAGAAACAGAATCAACAGGGAACACTTGCAAATATAAAATTTATAAAAGTGTCTCATGTGACTGCGGGAACACAGAGTCCAAAATCTGCAGGGCAGGCTGTAAAGCCAACGATTCCGATGGAGGGTCTGGACGAACTCCACAGGAGAGGCTCACCAGCTGAAGCAGGAAGGAAGACTGTCTCTTCTGAATCCTCCTTAAAAGGCTTCCAGTGATTAGATTAAGCATCATTCATTGCAGAAGACACTCCCCTTTGGCTGATTACAAATGGAATCAGCTGTGGATGCAGCTGACACAATCATGATTTAATTCTATGAAAGGTCCTCATCACAACAGACAGGCCAGCACTTGCCCAACCAGACAAACAGGTACCACCACTTGGCCAAGTTGACACATGAACCTGACCATGACAAGCCCCAAGGGAGCAGTGGAGGTGAAACAAATGCCATGGATGAAATAAGTAAAACCATGGAAGGAAAAGAAAAAAGAGAGGAGTGGTTCATGGACAAGTGCCACCCATGGTGAACAAACCATCCCAGTTTGCCTGGGACTGTCCCAATTTTGGCACAGAATGTCTCACATCCCAGGAAACCCTGGGTCTCGGGCAAACCTGTTTGGTTACTTTAGCTGCTGGGGAAGGGAGAGGATAAGGTCTAGATTCACTGGAAGTGAGAGGAGGACTGGGGGAACCAGAGCCAAAGAACGAAAGTACAAAACAAAGTTCTACAATTATGTGTTTTACACATCCTAAGTCAGAGACTGGATCTAATTCATCTGAGATTGCCTGTCAGGGAAGACATAAGGTTCAAGGGTCAGCCTCTGGAATTGGCAGAGTTTAAGTCTTCCAAGCCTGTTTTCTCATCTGTAAAATGGGCCAATTAATAGTACTTGCCCCATAGAGTTCTTACAAGGGTTAGATAAGATGATAAATGTAAAGTACTCAGCAGTATGCATAGCACCCTATAAGTAAATGGACAATGGTGGTGCTGGGTACACATAGGGTGCCCAAAAAATATTTGACCCTTGATGACTCCTTGATTCCTTATGAGGGAGGTGGAGTAGAAGGACTGGGGAGGTATGATCATTGTCCCAGACCCACAGCCCCTCTTGACCACTTCTAGGGGAGGGAGCAAAATTTTTCCCCTGAGACTTCCCCTTAAAGCCTGTGATGGAGTTGAGGATGGCTGGTGAAGTAAATGTTAATCCAGGAGGGAGCCATAGCTACATATAGGTAGATGAATCTTCCAATGGCCTCTCCGTTCTCTGGCCTCTTCTCCACCGACCTTGTCTGCCACCCTTCCTCAGCTGTGGCCAAACCTTAGACCTTATACCAAGACACAGCAGCATCTCCATCAACTCAGTTTCATGCACCCCTTTTCCAGACTACTGCCTCTTGACTTTCCAGCTGTCTTGACACGCCTGTACCATCAGTCCTTCCACTGCACCAGGACTTCCAATGTCACTGACCCACTACCATTTTACATCCCTCCTCCACTTACTATCCTCGCTCCCCTCCTTACCCAGCTGAAATCCCATGACCAATCATTCTAATCACTCCTTTGCATACACCATTAGCTCTTAGACCCATCACTGGCTTCCTGTACTCACTGGGCAAAACCACAACCCTGGTCAAAACCAGTTCTCCACCACCTCTGGCCTGCATTTGAGGAGTTGGTAACCCCTTTTCTAGGATGCCCCAAGCAAATTCCACAAAATGGGTTGGCTTAAACAATGGGAGGTTTTTAACTTGCAGTTTTGAGGCTGAGAAAATGTCCAAAGCAAGGCATCATCAAGGCCGTGCTTTCTTCCTGAAGACCAGCTGGTGGTGATTCTTGAGTCCTCCACCACATGGCAAGGCATATGGTAGTGTTTGCTGGTCTCTCCCTTCTCTTCTGGATTTCATTGATTTCAGCTTCTTTTTTCTGTGGCTTTCTCTATTTGTCTGAATTTCATTCTGTTATAAAGGACTCCAGTAGGAGGATTAAGACCCATCCTAAAGGAGGTGGGTCACATCATAACTGAAGCAGCCTCATCAAAAGGTCCTACTTACATAGGTTCATACCCACAGGAATGGATTGACTTTAAGAACATGTTTTTCTAGGGTACATATAGTTTCAAACCATCACAACCCCTAAGCACAGCAACTGGGCCCACTTTAAGTTAAGGGCCACTAGCTTCGTTTGTGCCCTCAAGGCTGCCCAGCAATCATCTGATATTTTTCCAGTCTATTCATTCTCCCACTCTCCTAAATGAAGATTTCCCACCTCCTCCGTTCTCCTCACACCTCCAACACCTCCTCCTCATGGTGCATCCGTACTCTCAGCTGATGGCCTTGTTTCCTGGTTCACTGAACAAACTGAAGCAATCAGAAGAGGTCTTCTGCAGCCTCCCACTGCCACTTCTGCATCAGCTCTGCTTTCCCACTTGTCACTTGAGATAAATGATCTCAGGCTCCTGGCTCAAGCCAATTCCCCTACTTTTGCACTAGAACTCATCCCCTGTCACCCACACGAGGGCACATTGCCAGAAATTCTCTCCTGCATTTTAATTATTCTCTCATTACTAGATCATTCTCATTAGCATACAAACATTCCTTTTTTCTTTTTCAATGGGCAGGCACCAGGAAACGAACCCGGGTCTCGGGCATGGCAGGCAAGAATTCTGCCTGAGCCACTGTCACACTGCCCTGATTTCTTCCATCATAGACACCTTTCCCTTGACTCTATTCCTCTTGCTGCTACCACCCCCTTTCTCTGCTTACCCTTGGAGACAAATATTCAAGAGTTGACTATATTTGCTGTCTCCTTTTCTTCTTCTCTCCTTCCTCTCTCTTTCATTGTGAAATGTAAGGCATGTAGAAAAGTGCCTAAAACACAAATGTACAGGCTAGTGAGTTGTTATAAATCCAACACTTGCATAATGACCACCTTAATAAAAAAATAGAGCATCTCCAGCCCCTCAAGAACTCCCTTCATTGTGTCCTCTCCATCACACCCCCTTTCTCCCCACTAAAGGTAACCAGCATCCTGACTTTTATGGTAATAACTGCCCTGCTTTTCCTTATACATTTAATACCCAAATAGGCATCCCTAAAAAGCACAGGTTTAGTTTTTCCTGTTTGGGTATTTTATAGATATAGGACTCTACACAGAGTGTTCTTTTGGGCCTGGTTTCATTTGCTCATCATTATATTTGAATGATTCAACCCCATTGTTTGACATAAGCTGTAGTTTGTTCTTTCTTGTTGCTGTACAGTAGTATCCCGTGGAATGAATATATTAAGATGTATTTGCCCATTCTAGTGTTGATGACTATTTGCTGGTTATGAGTATTCTTATGTATTTGCATTCATTTCTGATGGGCATAAATCTTGGAATGGAATCTCTGGTTCATAGTGCAGGCCTATCTTCAACTTTGGTAGATAATGCTAAATTATTTTTGAAATGTTATGTTTTACATTCCCACCAGCAGTGTGTGAAAGGATCCATTGTTCCACATCCTTGCAAAGATTTAGTATGGTCGCTCTTAAATTTTCACCATTCCGTTGGGTGTGGAATGGTATTTCCTTGTGGTTTTAATTTCCATTTCTTCGATTACTAATAAGTTGGAGTCCTTAATGTGTGTTTATTTGGATACTTTTGTGAAATGCTTCTTCAAATGTCCTGCCCCCTTCTCTACTGTACTTTTCTGTCTTTTGCTTATTGATTTGTAGTTCTTTCTATAGCCTCAATATGAGTTCTTTGTTAGTTATATGAATTGCGAATATCCTCTCCCATTCTATTGCTTGCCTTTTTACTTTTGTAATGGCACCTTTTTAATGAAGAGAACATCTTGATTTTAATGTGGTCACATTTCTCAACCTATTCCTTTTAAGGTTAGTACTTTCTGTGTACTGTCTAAAAAAGTCTTTTCCAAGCCCAAGGTTGTAAAGATATTCTCCTATGTCATCTGCTAAAGTTTTATTGCAAGTTTTATTGCTTTGCCTTTTACATTCTGGTATTTAATCTACCTGGAATTAATTGTTGTGAATGGTGTGAGGTAGGGGTCCAGTTTCATTTCTGTCAATATAATTATTCTTTTGTCCTTGCACTATTTATGGCAAAGACCATCTTTTCCCCACTGTCCTGCAATGTCACCTTTGTCAAAAATTGTGTCCGTATATGCAAAGGTTTGCTCCCAAGTCCTCTATTCTGTTCTGTTGGACTATTTTCTATCTCTTTATCAATTGTGTGCTATCTTAATTACTGTTTATTTATAATGTCTTAGCCAGTAGAGCAAGTCTTCCCACGTTTTTTGAGAGTGTCTTGACTACTCTTGGCCCTTTGAATTTCCACAAACATTTAGTATCATTTTCTCAAGTTCCCCAAAATAAACAAAATTAGAATTTTTAAATAATTTATCTGCTAAATATTTTGGATTCTTTAGTCTATGTACCCAGTCACATCATCTATAGATAATTACAATTTTATTTCTTCTTTTCTTGTTCTTTGACCTTTTATTTCTTATTCTTTATCTTGGCTTGCTGCAATGGCTAGGACCACTGTAAGGATACTTAGCTTCTTCCTGATCTGAAAGGGAAGCTTTCTACTTTTCACTACTGCTCTAGTTTGCTAGATGCCGGATGCACTATACCAGAAATGGAACAGCTTTTTAAAGGGGGAATTTAGTAAATTACAAGTTAACAGTTTTTAGGCTGTGGAAATGTCCCAATTAAAGCAAGTTTATAGAGATGTCCAATCTAAGGCATCCAGGGAAAGATACCATGATTCAAGAAGGCCGATGAAGTGCAGGGTTTCTCTCTCAAGTGGAAAGACACATGGCGAACATGGTCAGGGTTTGTCTCTTGGCTGGAAGGGCACATAGTGAACACAGCATCACCTGTTAGCTTCCTCTCCAGCTCCCCAGGAGGTGTTTTCCTTTGTCATGTCCAAAAGTCACTGGCTGGTGGATTCTCTGCTTCGTGGTTCTACGGCATTCTCTGTTGTGGCTTTCACATGGCTCTGTTGTTCTTCTCTGCTCTCTCCGAATCTCCAACTTTCTCCAAAATGTTTCTTCTTTTATAGGATTCCAGTAAACTAATCAAGACCCACAGAGAATGGATGGAGACATGTCTCTATCTAATCAACTTTAATACCCACAATTCATTGAGTCACATCTCCTTGGAGATAACATAATCAAGTTTCCAAGCTACGGTGCTGAATAGGGATCAGAAGAAACCATTGCTCCCACAAAATGGGATTAAGATTAAAGCATGACTTTTCTAGGGTACATAAACCTTTTCAAACTGGCACAACTACCAAGTATGATTTTCACTGTAGGTTTTTTGATAGATACTTTTTTAACAGAATAAGAAAATTTTCTAAGAGTTCTTATCAATAAATAGATATTACATTTCATAAAACTTTTTTTCTGCAGCCATGAAGTGGATTGTGTGATTTTCCTTACTTATTCAGTTAATATGGCAAATTTTACTGATTGATTTCCTAGTATCAAAATATGTTTGCATTTCTGGAGCAAATTTTATGCAGTCCCAGTATATTATCTTACTCTCTCCACCATGTTTCTTAATAGATTCAGTTTGCTAATACATTGCTAGGATTTTTTGCACCATAATTCTTCTTTTTCATAATGTTTTCATTGTGCTTCATTATCTAGGTAATGTGGGCCTTTCCAGGGGAGTATAGGAATCATTCTTATTTTTCTATTATCTGGAACAATTTTATAATATTGGCATTATTTCTTCCCTACATGTTTTGGTAGAATTCTTAGGTGAAGCCAACTAGACCTAGAGTTTGTGTATGTGTGTTGGGAGGGGAGGGCATATGGGTAAAATACTCAATTTATTTAATAATTATAAAACTATTTAGATTTTTTGTTTCCTCTTGCAGCCATTTAGTATGTTATATTTTTCTAGGAGTGTATCCATTTATAAATTCTTAAATTTATTACCATAAAATTGTTCATAACACGCTTTTATTAAGTTTGTAATAAATGGATTGTAGTGATATCTTTTTTCTATATTCCTGATACTGATAATTTTCCTTGGTCAATCTTGACATGGATTTATTGATCTTATCAATCTTTTCAAGAACCAACTGTGTGTTTTGTCGAACATCACTGTTGTTTCTTTGTTTTTTATTTTATTGATCTCTTCCTTTATTTTTATTATTTCCTTTCTTCACCTTTGTTTGGTTTAAATTTGCTGTCGTTTTTCTAGCTTCTCGATATGGATGCTTAGCTCACTAACTTTCCGTCTTTCTTCTTTTCTAATATATACATTCAAGGCTATAAATTTCTTAGCAAGCACTGCTTTACCTGTGTCCCACATGTTTCGATATGTAGCATTTTCATCATTATAATAATAATTTTCATTATTATTCAATTCAAAAACTGTCTAGTTTTCCTTCTGATGTCTTATTTGACCTTATTAGGCATTTAGACATGTATTTTTTAATCCAAACAAATCAGGATTTTTTTTTAGTTATCTTTTTATTATTGATTTCCAGCTTACTAGCTAGAAATCAGAGAACATGTGCCATCAAAATGTGTTGAAATTTGGGAGTGCAAGGGTAGTTCAGTGGTAGAATTCCTGCTTACCATGCAGAAGACCCAGGTTTGATTCCCACTCTATGTACTTCCCAAAAAACAAACAAAGACAAACAAACAAGCAAAAATTTTAAAAAATGGTGCTGCAATAACGGGATACTCACATGAAAAAATAATGAAATGTGACCCCGCCATACAGCATACAAAAAAAAAGTATATATATATATATATATTTAAAATGTGTTGAAATTTGCTTTATGGCCCAGTCTATAGTTAATTTTTATAACTGCTTCATTGGAATTGATAAAGAAGCTGTTTTCTACAGTTGTTGGGTACATCCATCTCTATACTTCCAAGTCATACGTATTCATTGAGTTGTGCAAGCGTTGTTTATCTTCACTGAAAATTTTGTCTTTCCATACTATCGGTTACTGAGAGGGGTGTGTTAAAATCTACCACTCCAATCAAGGATTGAGTTTTCCCTTTGAAATTCTATATTTGCTTTATTTTGAGGCCCTATTAGAACCATATAAATTTAGAATTGTTAAATCTTCCTGATTAAACGTTTTTTGTAATCATTATGTAGTGTTCTTTATAGCAATAGTTTTTGCCATAAGGCTCATTTTTTTCTGATAAAATAGTCACACCAGCTTTCTTTTGGTGTTTTCCTTGTGTATCTATTCCTATCCTCCTCCTTTACATGTAATATCATTAATGGTATATTTAGTTTTAGGTCTATCATTTTACTGAATGCTTTCTGTTTGTCCTGCCAGTTCTGTGTATCTTTCTCTCTCCCTCCTTTTGTGCCTTCATTGGATCAATTCAGTGGTTTTTAAGTATTATTTTGTTTAGCATTATTATTAAGGGGGCCTTCTGGCTTTTACACTTAGCTTTTAATTGGTGATTAATCACCCTCAATCTTTCATTGTTTTTCTCCAACATATCGATTGCCCCTAGAAACAACCCTCCAATTCCGTACTCTCTGTAATTATTATTTCCCCAGTTCCTCTTAAATGCTTGAGACATTGCACCAGGCCAGTGCATTCCCTTTTGGAATCCCACCCAAGCTGCATTAAAAGAAGCTCTCATTACTGCAGCCAAAGGGTAGAAAAGCTTAGAATCAGACCCGGTATTTAATTATAAAAGAATCAGAGCTCCAGAGGAGTTGCATTCTCAAGTCCAGCAAGTCTGCTACACCAACATCAGAGCCCTGATTGGGAAGAAGTGGTATTCCATACCTGAGGATGAAATAGGGACACCTGGATCAATGCAATAAGAAACTATGAACTTGCTATATTCTCCTGAACCCTCTATGCCTGCAGAAGCATTCCACTCCTTCCTGGTAAATGCTGCTGTAGTGAAAATGGAGGAGTAAAGAACGCCCAAAGTCCATTCTGACATAAGGAATGAAAAAACTGGCAGAAATTGTCAGAATCAACTTTTCCAAAATACTGGAAACTAATTCAAAGCCTGCTGCAACCAGGGGAAGGCTTAATCAAGAAAAACCACGTCTCCCCTTGGGAGAATGACAAGAAAGGGGGAAAATTCAACTTCCCCATGTGGAGAATTCCTGATACTCTCACAAGCAGTGGAGATAACCAAAGCAATAGGCCGAACCCTCCATCTTGGGGGTTATTCATATGAAACTTATCCCCACAAAGGATAGGCTGAGACTACTTAAAATTAGGTGTAAGAGTCACCCCCAGAGAATCTCTTTTGTTGCTCAGATGTGGCCTCTCTCTCACAGCCAACACGACAAGCAAACTTACTGCCCTCCCCCTCCTTACATGGGACACGACTCCCAGGGATATAAACCTTCTTGGCAACATGGGACAGATATCCTAGAATGAGCTGGGGCTCAGCATCAAGGTATTGAGAAAACCTTCTCAACCAAAAGGGGAAAGAGAGAAATGAGACAAAATAAAGTGTCAATGGCTGAGAGATTTCAAACAGAGTCGAGAGGTTATCCTGGAGGTTTTCCTTATGCATTTTATGGATATCACCTTTTTAGTTAAGGTATATTGGAGAGGCTGGAGTGAAGTGCCTGAAAATGTAGAGCTGTGTACTAGTAGCCATGTTTCTTGAAGATGATTGTATAATGATATAGCTTTCACAAGTGACTGTGTGATTGTGAAGAGCTTGTATCTGATACTCTTTTTATCTACTTTATGGACAGACGACTAAAACATATGGATTAAAAATAGCTAAATAATAGGGGGAACAAATGTTAAAATAAATTTAGTAGATTGAAATTCTAGTGATCAATGAAAGGGAGTGATAAGGGGTATAGAAAAATAGGAGAAACAAAGGCTAAAATATATTGGGTAGATGGAAATACTAGCAATCAATGAGAGAGGGATGAGAGGTATGGTATGTATGTTTTTTTCTTTTTTCTTTTTATTTCTTTTTCTGAATCAATGCAAATGTTGAAGAAATGATTGTGGTGATGAATATACAACTATATGATGATATTGTCAGTTATTGATTATATACCAAGAATGGAACAATCATATGGTAAGAATGTTTGTGTTTGTATGTTGTTATGTTTTTAAAAAATTTTAAAATTGAGAAAGAAAAACCACATCTATCTCAGTAAGAACAGAGCTTTATGGAGTTTAAACTTACCCTGGGCCCAACTCCACTCCCCAAATTGGTGATACTCTTGAAGACAACACCCTGCATTTCTGGTAGTGACACAAGTACCAGAGGGAGCAGAATGGACCTCATTCACAAAGAATTGCTGATCCCCAGGTAGCTCCTCGGGGACCAGCTTAAATGGCTTACTTTTATCTCACCTAACTTGGAAATCTCCCAGTGCTAAAGCTGCTATCCTGGGAGCATTTGTGGAAAGCATTTACAGACAAATGTTTTAGCTGCTGAGTGGGCCACGGTGACTCAGCAGGCAAGAATGCTTGCCTGCCATGCCAGAGGACCCGGGTTCAATTCCCGGTGCCTGCCCATGTAAAAAATAATAATAATAATGTTTTAGCTGCTGCCACCTGGGGCAATGGATAACAGTTGGGACAAAAACAGACTAACCAAAGAGCTTGGGAGGAAAGGCTGCGGAATGAGAGGCTTTGGAGGATAATGGCTTTGAAAGGTCCCAACATTTTCCTGGGAATCTGGAATGCCACAGACATGCTTAGGAAAGACTTGAGATCAGGAAAGAGCTTCGGGCTTTGTGCAAGCCGGAAAAGAAGGCTAAGGCAGAGTTGCCAACTGCCTGGCTGAGGGTTGAAGGCATGCCCCAACACATACACACACACACACACACACACACACACATACACATACACAGTCCCTCAGCAAGGACCAGGAGATTTTTGGAGTTCCAAGCATTTAAGGAAAGAATAGAGGATTTTGACAAAGAGAACCTTGAAAGCCACAAAAGAGGAGTGGCTCATAATATACAAGAGATCCTCAATAAGATTAGTAGATGATTTCTCATCAGAATCAATGGAGGCCACAAGGCAATTGGATGCTAAAAAAAACAAAAAACAAAAATATTGTCAACCAAGAATTTTAAATCTGGCAAAACTGTCCTGCAAAAATGGAGAAGAAATTAAGACATTCCCAGATAAACAAAAATTGTAATAGTTCATTGCTGGTAGACCTGGCATATAAGAAATACTAAAGAATAGTAGTTCATTTCCATAAGTTCTGTGATTTGTTTTTTCAGACTTTCCATTTCTTCTTTTTGTTCATTCCTTGCGATCATGGTTTTTTATTGGAGTGGTTGTGATATTCCACAGAATGTCCTGATTGTCCAGAATCTTTGACACAGGGTGGGAGAGTTAACATAGCCCTGGGGCAATACTGTAAATGTCATGTGGCTGTCTTTCCCAAGTGAAAGTAAACTGTTTCTGATCCTACTTTCTGATTGAGTAGAAAATAATGCTTTTGCCAGATCTGGGGCTGCATATTATGTACCTAAGGCTGAAATGTACCACATTTCATCTCTCTAAAGAATACAGATGCAAAAATCCTCAACAAAATTCTTGCAAATCGAATCCAGCGGCACATTTAAAAGAATTATACACCATGACCAAGTAGGATTCATTCCAGATATGCAAGGATGGTTCAACATAAGAAAATCAATTAATGTAATACAGCATATCAACAAATCAAAGCAGAAAAAATCACATGATCATCTCGATTGATGCAGAAAAGGCATTTGACAAAATTCAACATTCTTTTTTGTTGAAAACACTTCAAAGAATAGGAATAGAAGGGAACTTCCTCAACATGATAAAGGGAATATATGAAAAACCCACAGTTAATATCATCCTCAATGGGAAAAAAACTGAAAACTTTCTCCCTAAGATCAGGAACAAGACAAGGATGTCCACTATCACCATTGTTATTTAACATTGTGTTGGAAGTTCTAGCCAGAGCAATTAGACAAGAAAAAGAAATACAAGGCATCAAAATTGGAAAGGAAGAAGTAAAACTCTCACTGTTTTCATATGATATGATACTACATGCCGAAAACCCTGAAAAATCCACAGCAAAACTATTAGAGCTAATAAATGAGTACAGCAAAGTGGCAGGTTACAAGATCAACACTCAAAAATCTGTAATGTTTTTATACATTAGTAATGAACAATCTGAAGGGGAAATCAAGAAATGAATTCCATTTACGATTGCAACCAAAAGAATAAAATATTTAGAAATAAATTTAACTAAAGAGACAAAAGACATGCACAAAGAAAACAACAAGAAATTGCTCAAAGAAATCACAGAAGACCTAAATAAATGGAAAGGCATACCATGTTCATGGATTGGAAGGCTAAATATAATTAAGATGCTAATTCTACTTGAATTGATTTATAGATTCAATGCAATACCAATTAAAATCCCAAAAACTACTTTTCAGAAATAGAAAAACCAATAACCAAATTTATCTGGAAGGACAGTGTGCCCCGAATAGCTAAAAATATCTTAAGAAAGAAAAATGAAGTCAGAGGTCTCATGCTACCTGACTTTAAGGTGTATTATGAAGCTACAGTAGTCAAAACAGCATGGTACTGGCATAAAGATAGATATACTGACCAATGGAATCAAATAGAGAGTCCAGATATAGACCCTCTCATCTATGGACAATTGATCTTTGATAAGGTAGTCAAGCCAGCTCACCTGGGACAGAACAGTCTCTTCAATAAATGGTGCCTGGAGAACTGGATATCCACATGCAAAAGAATGAAAGAGGATCTATATCTCACACCCTACACAAAAATTAACTCAAAATGGATCAAAGACCTAAATATTAGATCTAAGACCATAAAACTGTTAGAAGAAAATGTAGAGAAATATCTCATAAATCTTATAATAGGGGGCGGTTTCCTAGATCTTACACCCAAAGCACGAGTATTGAAGAAAGAAATAGATAAATGGGAACTCCTCAAAATTAAACACTTTTGTGCATAAAAGAACTTTGCCAGG
>PVIY010027434.1:0-34230 GCA_004026745.1 Myrmecophaga tridactyla | reverse complement strand
GGCAAAGCGTCCTGGATGGGTAGAATAGAGGGCCCTGAAAAGGGCTCATGCTCCAGGATCTTCTGTATTGAGTCCGGTCAGCTGTGATGAAAACTGACAGTCCCCTAATGGAATTGTCCTCCTCCCCCCCTTGTCCTCTCGCCCTGCCAAATACCTCCAAACAAGCTCTGGTCTCGGAGCCTCACCCCGGCTGCTGTTAGAGAGATGCCAGGCTCCCAGCAGACCCCTGCCTGCATCCTGAGCCCCAAGCCGCATCCACCAGCAGCAAGCCCCCGGCTGAGGCCAGGCAGACAAGGCTGTGAGGGTGAGCGTTCTGGGGAGCAAAAGCAGGTGAGGGTCTGCCCTCCCCATGGGCAGCTGTGCCTGGGGGTTAGGACAACGTTGCATGTGGGGCGTGGGGGGGTTGCTGAGGATGGGGAGTCAGGGGGCTGAGCTCTGGCCCGGGGTCTGCAGCGAACCCACAGGAATGCTGATGGGCAAGTCCTTTCCCTCTCTGGACCCTGCGGACCCCGCCAGGAAGGGACAAAATTGCTCTAGACAATGCAGAACATCCCCTCTGCCTCTGTGGGGTCTCCATGGGGTCGGGCCTCAGTGCCTACAAATGACTCGCCCCAGGGCCTCAGAGGCTGGTGGGAGGCTGCCCAGGGCACCAGAGCCCCCTCCAGTCCCAGAAATGGGCCTCCGAGGGCTGCTCCCAAGCCAGGGGCTTCGTGGGCGCCCAGCAGAAGCCCCGCTCGTCGCTCTTATTAATTGCAACTGTGAGAATAATAGTAATCACGCTAATTGAGGCCTCGCCAGGCGGGGTGACAGCAGACTAACGGGACCGTTAATGACGAAAAGAAGAGTCAGAAGTGAAAGAAATTCCCCAGGCTCTGGAATGCTGGGGGGCATGATGGGGAGCAAAGCAAACCTTCCACCACTGAACACGTGTGCAGGAAGACCCCCGGGGAGGCCGGCCGGTGGCGGGAGGTTTCCCCTGTCGGGAGCAGCAAACAGCACGCGCTAATCAGAGAGCAGCGGCTTATCCCCCCCGCACCCCAGGGGAACCCTGCCTGCCAGCTTCCGCCCTGGGTGCCTTATTTTAAAAGAGAAAAAGCAAAAACAAACAAACAAAAAAGAAACAGTGGTTCTCAAGATAGCTGTAGTTCTGCTCTGTAAAGTCATCCCAAATGCTGACTTCGCAAACCCTGACCCTCTCTCTGCTCCCGGGAGAAATACGGGGTTGGGTTTCGCCAGCCTGGGGTCACGGTATTTTCCTCCGTCCCTCAGCTCATTACCTTGTTTGTGTGTGTTTCTGTTTGAAGACACCTTATTTTTTTAATGTTTTTTATTGTTACCTATAGCGTATATACAAAGAAAAGGGAAGAAAGAACAGCAATGATTTTCAAAATACACATCAACAAGTAGATACAGAACAGATGTCAGAGTTTGTTATGGGTTACCATTCCACTATTTCAGATTTTTCATTCTAGCTTCTCCTAGAGCCTCCCTGAAGGCTAGAAGACATTTTTTTTCTTTTTTATGAAAAATAGAATAGGAACAAAAAAGCAATAAATTTCAAAGCACATTGCAACAATTAGTTGTAGAACAGATTTCAGAGTTTCATATGGCTTACAATTCCACAATTTTAGGTTTTTACTTTTAGCTGCTTGGAGATACTGGAGACTAAATGAAATATCAATATAAAGATTCAGCAATCGTGCTCATTTGTGAAATCCTACCTTCTCTGTATAATTCCACCATCACCTTTGATCTTTCTGCCACTCTTTAAGGGTATTGGGGTATGCCCGTTCTAGCTTTGTCATGTTAGAAGGGGCTGTTGATAATATGGGATAGGGGGATGGAACTAGTTGATGTTCTGGAGAGGCTGGCCCCCTGCATTTCTGGATTTATCTGGTCCAGGGACATAGCTGGAGGTTATAGGTTTCTGGAAAGTTATCCTAATGCATGGAACCCTTTGTAGAATCTTATATAACACCCTAGGTGTTCTTTAGGATGGGCTGGATTGGTTTTGGTTGGCGTTCAGCAAGTTATGATAGCAGCAGTGTCTAACTGAAGCTTGTGTAAGAGTGACCTACAGGGTAGCCTCTCGACTCTATGTGAACTCTCTCAGCCACTGATACTTTATTTGATACAATTCTTTTCCCCCTTTTGGTCAGGATGGCATCGTTGATCCCAAAGTGCCAGGGCCAGAGTCATCTCCCATGCTGCCAGGAAGCTTCTCACCCTTGGATGTAAAGACGCCTTATTTAATTGATATTATCGATTCATTGGCGTTGAGCTCGTGGCTGACAGCACTGTAACTCAGCCCTGAGCAAAACGCATTTAACACACGTGTTTTCTCTGTGAGCCATGTCACAGCCTTCCTGAGTGTAGAAACACTAGATAGCACTTCAGCACTGTACCTGGGGGCCATTTTAAACAATGGATCATCGACAAAAAAAAACATGCAAAAATAAGAAAAATGTGGCACTAAATGTATCACAAAAAAGGACACTTGTTTACAGAAGAAGAGCTGAAACCAGAAACCCAGCATCACCTGGTCCAAACTCAGCTGGTGACATGCTTACGGGGAGACTAAATTTTTCACTATTCTGCGCATGTTCACAAATAACTGCAAAAGTGCCATAAGTCTTTGGGATCACACAGTTTTAGCGAGTAGGTGAATTCACAAATAATGAGGATTGACTCTACTGAGAAATAAAAGTTGGCTCTGAACTGGTGGTAGGGGGACATAAGAAAGGGTCGGGAAAGCCATGCTTCACTAAGGATGCTCTGAGTGCTGGCAAGGAAGCCGTGGCTTCAACGAGGGAGTTGGTGGGTTATAAGGTGCCTCGTGAGAGAGACCCTCTGAGATGTGGCCAGCCCTCAGGGAGGGGAGAAGCTGGGCTAGCCAGCATCCAACATCCAGGAAGGACCTACTCCCCTTCCCTCTCTCTACCGGCATTCCAGGCTCTTCTCCCTGCTACTCGGCCCACTGGGCAGAAGGTGGCTGCCCCTCCAAGAGATCAGCCTGACTCAATGTCAATTTCATAATGCCATTCCCAAATACCCAAGAAGGAAAAGCAAGTGAGCACAATTTGTGTTGAGGGTTCTTCCCATATCCAGGTAGTTTGGAGGGTGGCAGTTAAAAGGTGGGACTCACACCCCCAAGAGAGCCTCTTTTGTTGCTCAGATGTGGCCTCTCTCTCCAGCCAACACAACACGCCAACTCACCACCCTCCCCCTGTCTACATGGACATGACTCCCAGGGGGGTGGACCTTCCTGGCAACATGGGACAGAAATCCTAGAATGAGCTGAGACTCAGCATCAAGGGATTGAGAAAAACCCTAGAATGAGCTGAGACTTAGCATCAAGGGATTGAGAAAACCTTTTTGACCAAAAGGGGGAAGAGGGAAATGAGACAAAGCGTCAATGGCTGAGAAATCCCAAACAGAGTCGAGAGGTTAGACTGGAGGCTATTCTTACGCATTAAGTAGATATCACCTTGTTATCCAAGATGTAATGGAGAGGCTGGAGGGAACTGCCTGAAAATGTAGAGCTGTGTTCCAGTAGCCATGTTTCTTGATGATGATTGAATAACGATATAACTTTCACAATGTGACTATGTGATTGTGAAAACCTTGTGTCTGATGCTCCTTTTATCTACCTTGTCAACAGATGAGTAGAATGTATGGAATAAAAATGAATAATATGGGGAAAAAGAAAAAAGGTGGGACTCAGCAGTCTGAGCTGGGAAATTACCCCCAAAGGCGTCTGCTACATATCACATCTTAGGAGGTGTGAAAGGAGGAGTTGGTGGGGTTGGGACAGGAAGCAGAGGACAAACTCATGGGAGATGGTGAATGGCCCTCAGATACTTGAAGGGCTGCCAGGCAGATGAATGAGGGTTGAGTTCTGTGGCCCCAGGACCCTTGAAAAATGGCATTTTGGAGGGAACAGGGTTTACCTTGATGTCAGAACCTCCTAATGCTAGAACTGACTTGCCATTGGAGGCTACCTCAGCAAGGAGTGAGGTTTGATCACTGAGAATATTCAGGCCGGATGTACTGTCACCTGTCAGAGACAATATAGACAGAGCAAGGTCAACCATGGCTTCTGTATTAGTTAGGGTTCTCTAGAGAAACAGAATCAACAGGGAACACTCGCAAATATGAAATTTATAAAAGTGTCTCACGTGAGCGGGAACACAAAGTCCAAAATCTGCAGGGCAGGGTGTGAAGCCAACGATTCCAATGGAGGGTCTGGACGAACTCCATAGGAGAGGCTCACCAGCCGAAGCAGGAATAGAGCCTGTCTCTCCTGAATCCTCCTTAAAAGGCTTCGCATGATTAGATTTAGCATCACTAGTTGCAGAAGACACTCCCCTTTGGCTGATTACAAATGGAATCAGCTGTGGATGCAGCTGAGGTGATCATGATCTAATTCTATGAAATGTCCTCATTGCAACAGACAGGCCAGCACTTGCCCAACCAGACAGTCACCACAACTTGGCCAAGTTGACACATGAACCTGACCATGACAGCTTCTAAGGCCCACCAGCTGCATCCAAGGATTCTTCTGGGCTCCTCATTGCATTGCCAGGCCCTGCTTGTGTTTCCAGCTTCATCACCAGTCACACTTCCCTCTGCTTCCTCCCTCCAGACACTCAGATTCCCTCAGGACCACACTGTTTCCCTTCTCTGGGCTTCGCATCGACTGATCCTTCCCCTCTCTCCTTCTCATCCTTTGCTTTTCGCCATAGGCATCACTTCTTTCAGGGAGCTACCCTTATCACATAGAACATTGTCTGCTTGTTTAAACATCTGTGTCCCTGTAGACTTCGAAATCACAAGTTTGGGCAACTCAGTCTGGTCTGCCTGGGAAAGAGCACAGGACTTGGCATACACACAGGTATTTAACAAGCATTTGTTAAATATGAATGGATGATGTCAATATGGCACCCAATCAGTCCCTCTGGATGCATTTGAACCCCATGAATTCTTCCTGGGAAATTTAGATCAGGAAGATAAACTCAACTGTGGGAGCTTTGGAGAGGTGAGGATCAAATGAACCAGAGGTTGCCAATGAGGGTGAGGACAGAGAACAGGTAGAGTTGAGGAAGAGACAGAGTAGGGCAAACTGAAGCATCCGTGAGTTAGTCAACTGCACATATGATTTTCTTGTTGGTTTTATCTTTGTATTTATTTATGTATACACCCTACTTCTTCTCTCAAAGGATCTAAGATCAGCCAGCCTGGTGTGGTACAGGTAGCTCTCCCTAGGATTCAGGAAGTATGGGTTCTAGTTCCGGTTTTGTTTGTGGGGGAGCTGATGTAATGACTTCCCCTTTCTGGGCTTCAATATACTCGACTGCCAACTCCAGGACTTGGGCAAGATGATTTCTCCATCTTCTATCCTGGGCTGGCAGATGTCCTTAGGATGCTCAGGTAAGAACGCTCAGGGCCAGAGCCTGAATAGAATTTCTACTTTCCCCATGGTTAGTCAGCCCTGGTTTCTCAAAGGCTACCTGAGAAAAATCATTGCCAAAATCATGTCCATGAATCAGCATGGCTCCCCAGGGCTGCCCCTCCTCCCCTGAGTCAGCAAAGTGGTTTAGGGAGCATCAGAGTTCCTTGGTTCAGGGGCCAAGTGTGGGCATCAGTGGAGTTGCACGAGCCCTCTTTTTCCACCGTAGGCTGTGTGGTGCAGTGGTTTGGCCCTAGGCTTCCTGAGCTTGACTCCCACCTCTGCTACTTGTTAGCCGTGAGAATGCAAGGCTGTGGATGTGCATGGAGGTGAGGTCTTAAGAGACAGTCCCCAGGGGCACCGAACTACACCAGATGTGTCAGACGGTGAGGAGAGCTGTAGCTTGGCTGTTTGACAGTCTTCACAATGTGCACACACACCAGAATTCTAATCTTTAATGACTTTTACTTATATCTTGAATTGCAAGATGCCTCCCCGCCCCTTTCCTGCTCCTGGGTCCTCTTTCTCGGGTCTTGTTGGCAGGGTATTGTGCTGTGAGCTGAGAATCCAGCTCCCGATCTCTAGGCCCTCACCATCCAGGAGAGGGAAAGAGACACAAATCATCCAAGGACTTGGAAAACCAATGAGAACCTCACTGGGGTCCAGAAGAGGACACCTCAGTGATGATGGTAAATTGGGGACGCTTGGCAGAGGAGGCAGTGTTTAAGGTGCATTTTGAAAGCTAGGTAGAGGGGGGTTCCCAGGTGGCTCAGCTGAAATGCAGAAATCTCCCTGCATCTGTCTACAGCCCCCTTTTAACCAGGGGGCTCCCTCTTGGGAAAAGAACTTGGACAACGTCTGGTCCTGGCTGCAGGTAACCACAAGCACATCTGGAAAACTGGAGGAGGTGAAGATTGCAGAAGAAATGTTGAGGAGGGAGCAAGTGCTCTGGGAGGAAGAGCGGGGTTTCCTGAGATAATGCAGTTTCAGATGATGAGGACTGGTGCTTAAAGGCTCCTGACCAGGCTAACTGCCCTGGGGCATGTGTTTGCCCTGGGGGGAAGAAGTTTATGCGGGATGGAGTGAATGGTTCTCCTGCAGCTGCATTCCCCAAAGCTCAGGCAGCCCCACTGTGGAACCCCCTAACCCAGTGGAACACAGAGGGGTGCAGCTTCTGTCCTCCTCCAAAGAAGGCAGATGAGCACCCATGGTCCAGACCCACCATCAAGAGGGGAACCAAGATGGTGGCCCAGAGTGGTAGACAGAGGTCAAGGCTGTCCTCAAGAACATGTGAGGGCCTCTGGGACCTCCTGAGACGCCAGAAGGGGAAAGATCCTGCAGTAACTGGGAACAAGGTCTGGGCCTAACGCAAGTGGAAGTTAACATGCTAGCACACTTGCTTTGTAAATGTTACTGTGTCATTTATTTCCACGGGCTTGGGAGAGCTGGGAACATCCAATCTTTAGGGAAGGAACATTTCAGTTGGCTGGCAAGTGAAGGAAGAGGGTTTCATGTAGAAAATAGAATTTCGAAGTCCATTGGATTTACAAGAACTCCATCTTTTTTAAACGAATGTAGGTAAGTAGTTGCTTAGTATGACAGATTAAAAGTGGCCACAGATTCCTCTCTGTCTCAGCGAACACGACAAGCAAATTTACCACCCTCCCCTTCTCTACATGGGACATGACTCCCAGGGGTCACTTCCTGACAATGTGGGACAGAAATCCTAGAATGAGCTGAGACTCAGCATCAAAGGATTGAGAAAACCTTCTCCACCAAAAGGGGGAAGAGTGAAATGAGACAAAGTATCAATGGCTGAGAGATTCCAAACAGAGTCCAGAGGTTATCCTGGAGGTTATTCTTACGCATTAAGTAGATATCACCTTATTATTCAAGATGTAGTGGAAAGGCTAGAAGGAACTGCCTGAAAATGTAGAGCTGTGTTCCAGTAGCCATGTTTCTTGATGATGATTGTATAATGATATAGCTTTCACAATGTGACTGTGTGACTGTCGCTTCCAGAACCCTTCTTCAATGGCCTGGGAACTTTGTCTCTGCATGTCCCTGGATTTGTTGGGGGTGGGGGGTCTCTTATTTGGACATGTCCATGAACACCTGTTTTCAAGACGGTTCTGAATGTGCCTTTTATGTTTTAAGATGAGTTTCTTTCGTGCCACTGCTGACCCCCATAGACTCAGTGTCCCCTTCCTCCCTTCATTTGATGGCAACCATTTTCAAGCAAAGACGAGGGATTCTCCCCTCCAAGCTTACATACACCAACCCCCAAACAGGGGCTCACTCATCCATCCATCCACTTACCGACTCACCCACTATCCACCCACCCACCATTTCACCCTTTCATCCCTCCACCCATCTGTCCATCCAACCACTCTTCCACTCATTCTGTCCTTAACCTCTGACTTTGGGGAGCCACGGCTGAATCCACCCTCATGGCGCTGACAATCGGGGGGAGGGGGGGGAGTGACATTTCCTACACAAATCGGTGAACAACTACAGACGGTGAAGAATGCCTGAAGGAAAAGCACCAGGACATGTGAGAACCCCAGAGAGCCGATCTGGAGTGAGCAGCAGAGCCAGCCGCTGCTTGCGCGTACCTGGGTGCTCACGTGACACCCAGTGAAATCAAAGCCGTATTTTCAAAGCTGCATTATCAGAGTGTTTAAGCGACCCTGAAATCCTTTCAATAAATGGTCTGCAAGGTCAGCAGTGAAACTCCAGCTCATTGGCAGCTTTGGGCAGCTGAACCCACCAGCAGAGCCTCCCTGCCTCGCCCAGGCAGGCAGTCACGCTGAGGGCGGCAGGCAGCCTCTCCAGACTGGGGAAAGCCAAGCCCGTGGCCCCACCGGGGCCTCCTTTGCCTGCAATTGCATCATGGGCCGTCCATGCCGACAGTGGGGCGGGAGAGGGAGGTGGGCGGGAGGGAGGGAGGCGGAGGGAGAGCTGTGCTTCTCATTCCCCAGGGAGGGCAGGATGCGGGTGAGTGCAGTCAACCCGAATCTAGCCTCAGAGAGGAGCAATGAAAGAAACCAAAGCTCCAACCTGTTTCCTAGCCTTTGGCATTTTCTGCTCTGAGATCCAGGAGGAGCCGGGCCCATCTGAAGGGTGGTTGTGTCCTCGGTAGAAGCTCCTGCGCCACCATCACACCTTTCTCTGGGTTACCCAGCTGGATTCCAGGAGGAGGCCCCCCGCAAGCCAGCCAGCCCTGGGCTGGGCAGAATTGGTCACGTTTCCCAGGCACCCCAGACACCCCAATTCCTGCTCAGCATGCAGGCAAGTGCCGTTCAGTATCCTCTGTCCATCCCCCAGCCTGCCGCCAGCTGCAGCCCTACCTCCACCTCACCCAGAACAGGACCTCAGATGGCCGGTGTACACTCCCAGGTGTCTCCTGAGCCCCCACCCCAGGCTTTGCCCACCTCGGCCCCTCCGCCTGGATGCCCACTCCCAGTTCCCTAGACCCCAGACCAGTGCTAACCCTTGGACGGCTATAACAAGGCACCATAGACTAGGGGGGTTAAAAAAACAGATACGTCTTTCCTCAAAGTTCTGGGGGCTAGAAGTCCAAAATCAAGGCGTCACAGGCCTGCCCTCCCTGCAGAGGCCCTGGGGAAGGGTCCTTCCCTTTCTCCCCCGTCTTCTGGCGTCTCTTGGTCTGTGGCTGCCTCACTCCCTTCTCTGCCTCACTGCCACATGGTCTTCTCTGTGACCCTCTTCTTCTTTCTGTGTCCTCTCCTCCTCTTATAAGGACACCTGTCATTGTATTTAGGGACGCCCCACCAGGTTGGTCTCACCTCCTAATCCCTAACTTGAGATCATCTGCAAAGTGCCCTATAGCCAGGTGAGGTCACACTGGTAGACACCAAGGGGAAGGACCTGGGAATGGCTTGGGCTGGAGGGGGGGGCACTGTCCAACCCACTGCAGTGAGCAAAGGCACCCGCGGTGAACACCCAACACGGACACGGCCAACCCCCCTCCCCCACCCCCCGGTGAAGGGCTGGCCGGGCGGGCCAGCCTGCTCTGCGGCACCCGGAGCCATGGGCAGCGGGCAGGATGCTGGCCACATGGTGCCGTGTGTCCTGCAGGATGGTGGCAGACCCTCCCCGCCCCTCCTCCTTCTGCTCTCCTGCCTTCGTCTTCCGTCAGGATCTCCGCTCACTGTCTTGTCTGCTTCTGGGCTTTTCTTATTGTCCAAGGGAGGAGGGGTTGGAGGAGTTGACGACTTTGTGGGATGCAGAATGTCATTCTGGAAAGGATGGCAGGTGGGTCCTGAGGGCCACGGATCCCTGGTGACTGCAGAGCTTTTCTGCAGAGCCCACAATCCACACCTCCAACCTGCGGGTGTAAACCGAATAAATAACACCTATATGCAGGCTACGTTTCAAATGCGTGTCAAATACAAATGGATTTTAAATCACCACTGAATGCAAAGCAGCGCTTTGTCGTTATGAGTTTTCTCAAGCAATGAATCCTAAAAATAAAAGCAGCAGCCCATGAGAGAGCCTCAAAGGGTTTGGACATTCAAGTGCAGTCCTCAAATATGAAAAGATGGGAGGCACAACTCCACCACAAATCCTCCCCGATCTGAAGAAAATGGAGCTCAGAGAGGCTGTGAGGTTTGGCCAAGGTCACCCAGCTGATGTTGGCTGTAGAACATGGACTTATGCAGGCGCTGACTTCAGGGCAAGTAATTTACTCCCTCTGGATCTCCTTTGCGTCCTTTGTAAAATGGGATGGTTGGGAAAATTAAAGGAAATAATCGGGGCACAAGAGTTGGCACAGTGCCCAGCACCAGCGGACTCTCAGTGAATGATTGCCATCTCCTTCTCCTCATTATTAATGTTATATCCTGTCACCTCGTGTGCTTTCTGCTTGCATCTAAGCCAGTCTTGTGAACCAGCGGGCATGCACAATGGAGCCAGGCAGACAAGGTGGTCGGATAGCACAGTCCCCTCTAGCGCTACCCCATCCTTACCCCACGTGGGAGGTGAGAAATAAACATCCTTCAGCAGGGAGCCCTTGCTGCCAGCTCCCATGGCAACCGGTTCTTTTCGTACGTCAAGCATTGCTTCTTGCAGATTGCCTTTGCCTGGGTGTCAATCTGTGGCCCACAGCAGAGAGTGAACAAAGTGGGGTCAGGGGCCAAGTTGAACTTGGCTTAACAGAGCAGCACTTAACAGAGTAATGCGTGGGTGGGAGTGGACGGATGGAGGAACAGACAGATGGATGGATGGATGGATGGTTGGATGGATGGATGGATGGATGGTTGGATGGATGGATGAATGGATGGATGAATGGATGGATGGATGGTTGGATGGATGGATGAATGGATGGATGAATGGATAGATGGATGGATGGATGGGTGGATGGATGGATGGATGGATGGATGGATGGATGGATGGATGACAGATGGACAGGTGGGTGGGTAGTGGTTGGTTGGATGGACGGTTGGATGGATGGACAAATGGACAGTTGGCTCAGGAGAGCAAAGTGCAACTACTAAGAGAAAGAGAAGCAAGAGTGTGAAGTAGTCAGACATGGTTCCTCAGCCAGCCTCCAGGTGACATTTCCAGAGAGGTGAACACTGACAGGCAGCTGAAGGAGGAGGACAACTGCCCAGAATTCTTATGTTCCTGTCCACTCCCAGGGTGGTGCTGCCTTGGAGATGAGGGTTGAGGGCCAAGGGAGGAATAGAAAACACCCAGAATACCCCAAGGCAGTCAGAGGAGCAAACCACCTCTGACCTGAGCAGTGATAAGCAAATATGAGAGGCCAGGCCATTTAGCCAAGGGAGGAAAGAGGGACTTTGAGGGTGGTTGAATAAATGCAGCAGGTGGATAAACTGTCCTCTCTGAGAAGGACCTACTGGCCCTGACCCTGCATGAAGGTTGGGTCAGCCCAGGGTCCAGAGCAGCCAGCTTAGGCCGCAGAGCTGAGCCTGTAACCTGCAGCACCCACCTGGGGACAGAGCAGGCAGCTTCCTGAAAGATCCTGGCCAGCAACCGTTTACAGCCCAGCCTGCATGTTTTGATTATTTGTCTTTTTGCCTCCCATATCCCAGGGTCCTGTGTGCTTTGTTCTGCAGAAGTGTGGCTGCACAAGTTCACCCACTGCCACTGCCTCAGACCCCAGCTTGGCAGTGAAAGGCAGAGCCACCATGCATGCACACACAGAGAGACATGTGTGTGCACACACGTACACGTGCAAACACACATGCGCAACACATGCACACGTGTGCACACACATGCACAAGGCACCCACCCATGTATAGTGGCCCTTCTCTCCCTCTGCCTGTCTCACCTGCCTTGCACCCACTCCACTCACGTCCCGCCTCTGCTGACCCACGGGCTTTTACCCTCTGGCTTTACCAAAAATCTTGTCTCTGAAATGTCCACACTGGCATCTGATTTTCAAATTCAAATCCCTTTAAGAATTGAAGCTCCATGTCCTTCTGCAAAGGAAACCCTGTAGCCAGTGCTTGGGTGAAATCAAAAATCCTTTGTGTAAGCAAAGAATCGGGCCCCTCGGTAATAGGTTCCGGGGGCTCGGAACATAAGACTGATCAGAGTTTAATCATCTGCTCCCTGAAATGGTCTATCTCATGAGAGAAGAGAGGGCTCTCTTTTGTGGGTTCAAATCTGAACATTTGGGGGTCCACTCAGAGCAGGCCCCAGGAGGGTTTGCCCAGCCCATCTCTGTCTTTCAGGGATCCAAGGCCTCTGGGCCAGACATCCTCCCACCTGTGTTGGGGAAGAGATGAGACCCTGGCCCCCATCCGTGGGGTGTCCCTCAGAAGAGTGGTCCCAGCCTGCAGAGGGTGGGGGGGCAGGGGGTGGGGGGCAGGGGGTGGGGTGCAGGTGTCCTGGGAGCCCCTACTCACCCAGCCATGCCCAGACCAGGCCCAGACATTGGGAAAACAGATGAGCTTGATCTAGAAACTTCATGGACAAACCTCATTAGCATGGGTGGGAGGGTGGCCTGGGCAGTACCCCCAGGGGAGAAGCTTGGGTTGGACTTAAAGGGCTGCAAAAAGTGGAGGGCCTGGGTGAGGGTGGTGGACATGGGGACAAGAGAACCAGAATTCATCTTAGCCCTCCACCAACTTTGCTGAGCGAGCATGGTCAGGGCAGGTGACTGTCCCCTGCTGGGCCACAGTAGAGGGTTGGACAGGTTTACCTCAAAGGGCTTCTGAACCCCAACATCTCCAAAGTGAAAATCATGGGGTCCATCAGATGTCCTGTCTCTACAGGAGGAGGAACAGTGTTCTGTTGGAGGCAGGGGTGGAGCTGCCCCCCACAGTCAGCTCTGCTTCCCTTCCAGAGACCACTGCCTTCTCTGCCCCCTGCAAGGAGGGCTTCACAGCTCCTGGCAGAAGGAAGAAGCTTAAAGAACGTCACAAAAATTAGCAAGACTCCTGGCCACTGAAGGGAAGAGACACCAACTCCAAAGGCCAGTCCAAGGGCGGGCACAGGGCAGCCCACTTCTCCATCTCACGATGTGCTCAGGGGGGTCAGAGGCAGCAAGGGTCTCAGCCACGTGTCATGGAGGTGTCCACTGGGCTGTTTGGAGTGAAGGTCTCAGGGCAATGGGAGGAGTCTGAGGGTCTGAGCTGTAGGACTTTCTGGCAGCAAGGTGTCCCTTGAGGGTTCCTCGGAGCAGAAGGTTGGTCTGGGTAGAGGCGCTGTCCCCCCTGCAGCTCTGAGCCTTGGAAGGGAGAGTCGAGCTCCCCTGCAGTCCCCTCTTAGCCACAGGCAAACGTGCACAGCCGCCCAGCCGACCCAGAGGCCCCTGCAGCCCAGGAGGGACCTTGCAGCACTGGGGGAAGGTCAGGGGCACTAATGGACCAAGGAGACGTTGGAGCTGGAGGACTCCCCTAGGCTGGCACCCAGAACAAGCTAGCCCAGGATGCAAAGACAGCCTGCAATGGAGGCGCCTGGGGCACAGAAGGGAAGTGGAGAGGAAATCCAAGGGCAGCTCGTCCTCACAGCAGTGACATTTAAGGCTTTTATACAGTAGCCATTCTTGCTTTTCCTTAAGTCCTCTTACTATGCACAGATGTGTGTGTGTGTGTATGTGTCTATGCGTGTGTGTGTGTTAAGCTCCTTAATCATTTTTCCCTTGGAAAGGAAGAAAAATACCAAGAAAACTGGCCACTCAAACTAACCTCTCCGGCTAGTGCTTCCACTAAACTAATGAAATGCTCAGAGACGCCATAGCGGCCCTGACCTGCTATGCATCTAACTCTCCAGGTGGGCCCTCCCTGCTCCCCTGGCGAAGGTCAGTGCCAGCCAGGCCCAGCTGGGTGCTGAAGAAGGGCTGACCGGGACAACAGGAGCGGAAGTGAAGCTAAATGTGGCCTCTTTGGGGTTCCACCAGCTACAATGGCTAAATCTACCAGCTCAGCCTCCATTAAAGGCCCCCAAAGAGAGCTGTTTAATGAACATCACATTTAGGCTTTTTACTATAGTGTTATGTAGAGATCAAGAACCTGGATTTTGGCTCTGAGTGGCCTGAGTTCAAATTCTGCTCGGCCAATCACTGGATGTGTGGCTTTGAGCAAGTTACTTAACCTCTCTGTGCCCCAGTTTCTGAGGTCTGTAGAATAACGATCATGTCAGACCCGTCCCTTTGTGAAAAGTGGATGGGCGTCAGTGCCCCGCCGGCCTGCCAGAGGTGGCTGCTGCTGTTTTCATTTACAATTTTCTAAACAACTAACACTGTGGTTCTCTTCCCAGCAGGCTGGGACTGCAGGTGCTGCGGGCCTGGGGCCCACTGCCGTCTCCATCACACGGATGTCCGCCTGTCACCTCCTTCCTCCCGTTCCCTGACGCTGCTGCATTGGGCAGGTGGGTCCTGGTTCGGCCTCGGCCGCAGACCCCAGATTCTGATCTCATGACATGCACAGAGGGGACACTTTTTCCTCCTGGGCAGCCCCTCTCGGGGAGGGACAAGGGAAACTCCCCACATTCCTATTGACCCATGAGGGCCGGCCGGGGAAGCAACTGTCCTAAGGCAAGCCAGGAGGGACTGGGGGTCCGGGTTCAGCACTTTGGCCCCCTCCCTCTCCAGCAGCCCACTGAGTTTCCTCCTGTCCCTGGGTAGGTAAAGGAGCACCCAGCAAATATGCAAGCGGCCTCCAGCAGCCTGAGGCCTGCGCAGAATGCTGCGCACACTTCCTGCCCCCTCGGCGCTGTGGTTGAGGGCTGCCCTCTCTTCTTCGCCTTGTGGGAAGTGCAGCGAGCCCTCCAGAGAAGACATGAAACCAGACCGGGGCAGGGAGGCGAGGGTGTGGGCACAGGAGCCCAGGCGCTGTAAACCTCGCTGAGCCACTGTGGAAGCAAGCGGCCACCTCTGCCCTGACAGTGGGGGACAGGCAGGCCTGGACAGGGGAGCCTGGAGACCAAGGCCCGAGCCTGCCTGTGCCCCTTGAGCAGGACCTCCGAGGGCTCTGGCAGGGCCTTGGCTTCTCCCAAGGCCACAGGGGCTCTGGGGTACAGAGGTCAGGATGGCTCAGCAGGCAGCCTCTGGAGGGTTCTGAGGCTTAGCATCTTGCACAGGCTCAGCCAACTGCCAGCAAATAACAAGAACCCTGGGGACCCTCCTACCTACCCCCTAAGGCATCCTCTGTGCTTCCAATTCCAGCAGAAGAAGCTCCGAAGATGCGCATGACCCCTGTTGTGACAGGGCCCAACCAGGGTCCCAGCCCCTGGTCCTTCCAGCCAGTGAAGAAACAGCAGAGTTCATCAGCCAAAGCACTTCTAGGGGCCCACATTCACTGGGTCCCCAGAATAGCCCTGTGACTTGGGCAAGGACTTGTTATCACTGTTCCCATCTGCCAAGCAAAGAGACAGACACCTATGCTACCTGCAAAGCCCTGACCTGGTACATCGAGGGGAGAGATACAGGGTCTGCTGGGCAGTGGTCAGCAGCTCCAGCCTCTTCAGATCTTTTCCTTACTCTTTCTCAAGGCCCAGAGCATCCAGGCAGGAGCTGGAGGGAAGGACCCATAGAAAATATTCTGTAAACAAGTGGAGGCTCATCTTCTCACTGGCTGAGGTGGGGAGCAAACAAAGGAGTGGTCAGGTAAACATAGAATCAGAGCTGCCTTCCTGGAGGAGGAGGACTGAGAACCAGGTTTGAAAGGAGAGGGTCTAAGACTAAAGCACCAACCTCCCTTCCCTGGTTTGCAGGGAAGAATTTCTAGTGACCTTGGAGAGATCATGTAACTTTCAGGGCATCCAATCCAAGCCTGGATGTAGTGCGGGCCAGGATTTTGGATGATTTCGAGGCTGAATCTGTGTTGAAGTTGAGATGAAATGGTCAGTCTTTTACATTGGCTCATTTGGACCTTCTTTGTTGTCTTGAGCAGTTTTGAGACTCTGGGAACTAGAGTCTTCCTTATCAGAAGCTGCAAGTTGGGGAGTGGGGGGGTCCCCAGCATGCTGGCTGTAGGAGAATGCTCAGGGTGGGCATGACCTCCCTGCTGTCTCCTGCCAGGCATGTGGCTTGAGCTCTGGTCCTGGGACACTTGCTTTCCTGAGGACAGTCTGTCCATAACACCAACAGCCTCTGAACACACACGCGCACAATCGGGCAAAAGGCCTCGGCTGAGAAGAAAAGGGAGGGCAGTGCCTTGTCTGGAGGCCTGCAGACCCCATCTAAGTCTGGGAGGTAAAGGGGCTCTGAGGAGGGCTGGAGTGAGCACGGGGCCTCGGGTTACAGAACTCCTGGAGCTCAGGGTGGCTCACGGCAGACCACAGCCCCCACCCCCACCCCCACCATGGGCCCCCCGCAGGCTCCGCGGACCCAGTTGCAGCTGCCAGGGGCGCTCGATGCCTTGGAGAGGCTCCCTCCAGCAGCACTTTGCTCTTGGATGTTTGGCTTTTGTTAACAGTTTATGGGGCAAGCAGAATCGATGTGAAGCCGACGGGGGCACCCTCTTGCTTTTTCTGCCTTGGGTTTTCCCGTCCGCAGACCTGTTGCCAAAGGGGAGTGTCTCAGGGTCAGCTCGTGTCCTCTGGCAGCCCAAGGAGGCCCTGAGCCTTGCCGAACACCAGCCAAGGAATGCCAGCCCGGGCCACGTCCGCGCAGGCCAGGGGGAGGGAAGAATTGAAACAATCGCCCAAATCGAGAGCGCCCAGAAACCCGTGGCTGCCTCCACCACGTGACAGCCGAGCTGGAGCACCCCTGGCCACCACCTGAGCCGTCAGCCCAGTCCTTACCACGAAGGCTGCTGCCGTTCGTTAAAGAGGATCGATCAGAACTCACACACAGCACATGTTTTGGGGCTCCCAGGACCAGCACAGTGTAGACGCTGGTGTCAAAGGAGGCCCTGGCTTGGAAAAGCCCCTAAATAGGAGGCATCTCCAACTCAGACAATAACAGCAAGATCCATGGCCTCTGAGAGTCCTGGGTGTGGGATTAGAGCTGGAACACACCCCCTTTATTTCCCCGGTGAGCCCACTTAGACCCAGGGAGGGACATGCCTGCCCAGGGCCGCCAAGCTAGTCAGTGGCGGCTGCCCTTGGTCTCATGCGGCAGCCCATGGGAGCCCAGGCGGTTCCCGTGCGTTCCCGTACCCACCGTCCAGGTGGGGGGGTGAGGTCCGCCCACCCCATGCCAGTGTAGCTGCCGGGCACCGTCAAGTCCAGAAGCCAGCCCCCGCCAGACGGGGAGACCCTCCCAGCACCTCTGCTTTCTTCCTGCTTCCTCAGGGTCCTGCCCTCCTGTCCGGGCTCTCACCTGGCTCCAGCCCCGCCCAGAGCCCCCCCCCCACCCTGCCCTCAGGTTCAGGAGGCCCCAGGCGGGAGCTGGGTTTCCCTGCATGTGCAGTAGCCAACCGCCCTCCCACCTGTCGCTCAAGCGGCAAAGCAAAGCAGATGCTCTAGCAGGGTGGCCTTTGAGAGGGGCTGGCTCTTAAGGTGTGAATGGGATTGGGTGCAACACCAAATTGGACACAGAGCCACCTCCGAGCCTCAGTTAGGCTGGCCAGAGGGGACAGAAAAGGGAACAAGGCTGTCACATCAAGTAAAGGGATGTATTAGATGGTACCCAAGACCCAGCAGGCCCAGGGAGAGTATTGTCCTCTCATGCTCAGATGGAGTGTGTGTGTGTGTATGCACTTGTTTGAATATGGGTGGGCGTGTGTGGGAAGGGGTATGCATGTGTAAATGGGTGTGTACATGCATGAATGGGTGGTATGCGTGTGTGTGTATGTGTGGGTGTGTGGATGGGTATGCATGAGCGTTGACTGTGTATGTATGAGTGCATGCAAGTGTGTGTGAGTGTGTATACGCATGTTTAGAGTCAGACAGGGCGCCTCCTAAAATCTGTGGTTCTTAAGCAGATGCTGGTGAAGTTACTGGGAAGTGCGCAGACCAGCAGCAGGAAAAATAAGTAACCATCTTAAATGAACAGCGAGTTTGGCAGGAACCGAGAGCTGGGGGAGACTGTGGAGTGATGGACAGTGTGATAAATCCCACGTCACTCCAAAGCCCGCTGCTCTCCAAGGAGCTCGCGGCCAGCCGCTGTGGACAGGGCTCCGATGGGGCTGGCGGGACCCCTGCTGCCTTCGCTGCTTCGGGATCGCACATCGAGGTGGCCGGCGTGGGCTCGCCCTTCCCCGAGGACCCCCCGCAGGCCCCTGCCTGGCCTGGCACCTGTGCCTGGCCTGGGAGCGGGCCAGCGGCTCAGGGTGATGGGGCCCCTGCAGAGCGGCTGACCCTTCCTGCTTCCTGCACGGCTGCCCGCGCGGACTCTAATCCCACCTCCAAGCACCCGGTGGGCATCCTGTGTCCTGGCCCTTCCCCTGAACAGTCCGTGGCGTGGCGTGAACGGTTCTGTCTGTCTCACTCCGGGTGAAGGCATCGATTTTGCCGGCGCCCCTTCACTGGAGCCAGCACTCTGCAGGCCGGGGTGGCGTGACATGCGGCGTGACATGCAGCGTCACCTGGGAAACTGTAAAATACAGATTCCCGGGCCCAGCCCGGGCAGCACGTTCGGAAACCACAGAGACTCAAAGGTGTATTTTATTGGAGACCACGAGGCCAACACGATTCCTACCCTGCAGTCCACACTTCCCTACCCTAACAGTGACCGGCTATCCGCCCCCTCCCCCCAGCCCCCACCCACTTCTCTTCATCTTGGGTTTTCTCCTCTATGCAGCAGGAAGGACAGTTCCAGCTCTGCCAGCCCCGACCGCTTGTGGGCAGATCAGGCCAGAAAACGGATGTGAATGCACCTCACAAATGTCCCATGTGGAGCAAATATACGATGTGGTGTGGTGTTGTCACCTCCCGTGTGTGGCACTCAGCACAATGCCAGCCCCCACCCCAGGCCAACCAACCTGAGCACGAAAAGACCAGCCATCGGCTGGCACCCGGGTTCCCAGCGTACCCTGCCAGGGCCGGGTCACTGGAACCTTCCGTGCCCTTCTTGCTTGCATTTATCCCACTTCTGCGATCCTCCCGGCAGCCTCTGATAACAGTAATAATGTTATGTGCCAACTGTCATTGAGTGTGTGGTGCACACCGGCACGTTTCACTCTCCCAACCACCCCATTTTTCAGATGAGAAAACTGAGACTTAGAGAAGAACAGAAATTGTTCAAGATTATAGTGGGCCAAGGCTCAACCTGGGTGTCAGCCTTGGAGCTGTGTCCTGACAAGCCGCACTTCTAACCACCAGGCATTGTCTCTCCACATTTGTGTTTTAGCCAGATCTGTTCCCTCCTATTCTATTATCTCACTTACTCATTTATTCATTCATTCTTTCAACAGTGATTCATTGAGGACCTAATGTCTGCCAGGCATTGTTTTAGGGACTGGAAACACAAAGTGAACAAAACAGACAAAAATGCCTACCTGTGAGGAGGCTACTTTCCAACGCAGTTGTTACTATTTTTAATCTACTCACATTTTTAAATGACAGTTATTTTTAAAGTCAAGTTTATGTCGCGAAAATCCAGTATTGGATTTTCTGACCCATAGATACCACTACAAAATCAGAGTTCTCAAAATTTAGCTAAATACTGCACCTGCTAAAGGTTTGGGTCCTGACACCTTCTCTCATTTGATTAAAAGGGGACACATCCATTCCTCAAAGTTAAACGTAGAATTACTCTCAGACCCAGCAATGCCACTCCCAGGTATATATCCAAAAGAATTGAAAACGAGTATTCAAACAAATACTTGTACACTAATGTCCACAGCGGTCTGACTCACAGTAACCCAAAGGTGGAAACAACCCAAGTGTCCAGCAACAGCTGAATGGGTAAAGAAAATGTGGCCTATCGTACAATAGGATGTTATTCAACTGTAAAAAGGAATGAAATTCCAATCCGCGCGATGACATGGATGAGGCTTGAACACACGCTGCTGAGTGAGACCAGCCAGATGCAGCAAGTTACATATTGTACAATTCTATTTACATGAAATATCCAGAGCAGGCAAATCCACAGGGACGGAGAGCTGGTAGGTGGCTGCCAGGGGCTGGGGGAGGGAGAGGAGGGTCAGTGACCGCTGATGGGTTTGGGGTTTCCTTTGGGGGTCTCTTCAATGTCCTGAAACTGGATGGAGGTGGTGGTTGCACAAGTTTGTGGGTGCACTAAATGCCACTGAACGGCACACTTTAAGATGGTTCATTTGGAGCTGGGACTCAGCATCAAGAGATTGAGAGGACCTTCTCCACCAAAAGGGGGAAGAGGGAAATGGGACAAAATAAAGTGTCAATGGCTGAGAGATTCCAAACAGAGTCGAGAGGTTATCCTAGAGGTTATTCTTATGCATTATATAGATGTCCCCTTTTTAGTTAAGGTGTAATGGAGAGGCTGGAGGGAACTGCCTGAAAATGTAGAGCTGTGTTCCAGTAGCCATGTTTCTTGAAGATGGTTGTATAATGATATAGCTTTCACAGTGTGACTGTGTGATTGTGAAAACCTTGTGTCTGATTTTGTCCATCCTTTCGACAGACAAGTAAAACATATGGATTAAAAATAAATAATAGGGGGAACAAAATAAAAATAAATAATAGGGGGAACAAATGTTAAAATAAGAAATGCTAGTGATCGGTGAGGGGTATGGGTAGGGGGTCTGGTAAGTACGAATTTTTTTCTTTTTATTTCTTTTTCTGGATTGATACAAATGTTCTGAGAGGTGATCATGGTGATGTATATACAACTATGTGATGATATTGTGAGTTACTGTTTACATACCGAGAATGGAATGATCGTATGGTAAGAATGTTCGTGTTTATTTATTTATTTATTTATTTATTTATTTTAATTTGCATATGGGCAGGAGGCACCAGGGATCGAACTCCAGGCCTCCAGCACGGCAGGTCGGAGTTCTGCCTGCTGAGCCACGGCAGCCGCCCAATGTTCGTGTTTATATGTTGTTATGTTTTAAAAAAAAATTTTTTTTTTTAAAAAGATGGTTCATTCTGTGTTTAGGTGAGTTTTATCGCAACAATAGATGGTGGGATTCCAAGTGTTAGCAAGGTGCTAAAGACACACCTTCACCAGCTCAGGCTTTCTCCCTAATGGCATACAAAGGAGCATTGCACACTCCCTTTTAACTGCATGGCACTTCTGCCTGCAGTCTCCAGAGGGTCCTCACCAGCACCTCCGGCCTAGGTGGGGAGGAAATGGTGGTCCCGGCTGCCTGGTGAGAAGCAGCAGAGACGCCAAGTAAGTCACAAAGCTGCCGGGGCCAACAGGAAGCTGCTCTCCGGAGAGCAGAGCCCGCGTGCCCCAGCCCCTTGCCCGGCCTGTGCCCACCCTCCAGGGGCTCCCCTCTTGACACGACAACCAGGTGGGACTTCGCCGGGACCCCATCCAGCGCCTGGGACGGGTGTGCGGGAGGAACGAATTAAAATTGATCATATCCTGCGCGACTTCTCGTTCCGCCGCATACCTGGTGGAGAGGCTGTATGCGCGGTCCAGCCCGGGCGGTTTGTTTCCCGCGTTTGAACCTGGAGGAATTGATAAGTAACCGCGGAGCGGGCGGAATTCAGAGTCGGGTCTTTGTTTAATATGCATCTTTCTTCTGCAGGCATCAAGGAGATTAATTTCTTAGAGTAAACAGACATCAAAACAGGATTTACTCTCTGGAAGCCTGTACCTGATTTGGCAGGCCTGGCTCCTGCTGCCTGGAGCCTAATCAGGATTGCTTCGTGTGGGGATGAAAGAGATTTGAGAGGGGGGAGGGGGCGCGGGGGAGGGGAGGGGGAGGCAGTGCTGCAGAAGCTGCACAGGCTGCAGAGGCTGCACAGGCTGAAGGGTCATCCTCACTTGCTCTGTCCGGTCGGTCATCGAGGGAAACACGAACTGGAACAGAGACTGAGTCAGAAGCAAAGGGAGTATGGACGGGTCGCTGTCACCCAGCCGCCCCGAGACTTTCCCTGCGGGGATCCAAGGAGGTGCCCGTCCCATTCCAGGCTGTTTTAAAGGACATCGCTTGAAAAGCTCACCTTGGGAAAGCCATTTCTCTCCAGATTGCCCGGTTGGCTCCACCCCAAGTAGCCCCCTCCCCCCATTTTTCTTCAGGAATGGCCCCTCTGTTCTGCTCAAACCAGAAACTGGGTCCTCTTCAAGCAGTCTGGGCCCCTCGCCCGTGCACCAGCTGCCAGGCTTGCAGAGTCTACCCCTGGGCAATGCCTGGTTCACGTAACACACTCCTTCCTGTAGGGGTCTACCGCTGCACCCACCACCGCCACCCATGGCTCTGCTGAAACTTGCACAACTTGCCCTCTCCTGGCCCCCACACAGGCCTTTGCTGTCTGTCTTGAACACACTCCCCTACCGAGTACCCTCCCCCAGCGACTCCAACTCTTCCTTCAAAACCCAACTGAACCATCACTGCCTCCAGGAAGCATCCCCCCACCAGACTGAAGCTGGGATTGCATCTATTCCCCCAGTTGAATAGATCCTTGAGTGAATGAATGAATGAATAGGAAGACTTTCTGTTCAAAGATGAACAGTTCAAGCTTCGAGGGAGTTTACAGACTTCAACAGGACCATTGGATCTGGGCTCATTGTCCACAGGTCCTCATGAGCCCGTAAAGGGTCACTTTTCAGTAAAGGCAGTCACATGACAGGTTTGGAAAAGGCCTAAAGGCCACCCTTACCCGGCCACAGCCCCTCTGTCCCTTGTTGTAAATACCACCCAGAGGTTTGAAGGGTCTGTTTGCTGCCAATTCCCAAAGGGGAAAGTGTCCTTGGGGAAATGAGTCTAGCTCTTTTCTGTTCAAGCGTCTTTAAATGGTGAGAGGGAGGGCCCCTTTAAAAAGCACTTTAGAGCAGATGTCCTTGAGGCAACTGCCTTGGGGTTGTAAAATGGAAGTTGCCAACTCTGAGCTACTGCCCTTGGGAGGGAGGCAAACAGGGGCTGGTGCGGCCAGCTGGAAAGGGGCCCTGGAGGGCCAGGGGGCTGAGGTTCTGATCTCCCGACACAGGTGCTGAGGCCTCAGAAGGGCAAACTTTTCCCGGGAAAGGGGCCAACAGGAAGCTGCAGGAATAGACTCAGGGCTTCATTTATAATCATCAGGAATGTAAAGAAACACTACCTCTGTGCCCAGGCTGGTCACACCGCATCCTGCTTTCCTGAGAACAGAGGCTCAGCGGACTAAGGGGGAGAATGGGCAAAGATGGCCAGCAACCCTCCCAGGCCATCCCACCCTTGGTGGGTCAAGTTTCTGCCATGCCCTTTTGTTGCCAGCGTTGAAGTCTTCGGGTCTTGGCCATGCTGTGAGAAAGAATTCAAGGGCACAGTGTGGATAGAACAAGCAGGTAGGAAATGTATGAAATGCACATGCAAGACAGCATGCAAACACTCTCACCAGGAAAGAGGTGAGAGGTGAGAGGCCCCGCACTGTGGGGCAATCTGCTTTTATTGCTCAGCTTTGCTTACTCCCCCTCCCCCTCCTTGTTCAGGGCCCGTCCTCCTACCCTCCCTTCTCTCCAGGGTGGTGCCGGGTGGTAGACAGTGCATTGGGGCCAGTCGGCTGCCTGGGTGTTACGTGTAGGTGGGTAGCCCCAGGCAGGGTGTCTGTGCAGGACAGGCCATCCTGACCTTGATTAACTGCTCTTGCTCAAGGGCTTCTTCACAGCATCTTCTCTCCCCTCTCAGGTTCCTGCTCCAGCCTGCCTCACTGTCCACAGCACAAAAGGGGGCTTTCTCCCCTTTCTTTTTTATTTTGTTTTTTTTTTTAACTTTTTTTATATATAACAACATACAAAAATGAACATTCTTACCATATGATCATTCCATTCTTGGTATATAATCCATAATTCACAATGTCATCACATAGCTGTATATTCATCACCATGATCATTTCTTAGAATATTTGCATCAATTCAGAAAAGGAAATAAAAAGGAAAAAAACTCATACATACCATATGCCTCACCCCTCCCTCTCATTGATTACTAGTATTTCCATCTCCCCAATATATTTTAGCTTTTGTTTCCTCTATTTCTTTTCTATACCTCTTACCACTCCCTTTCATTGATCACTAGCATTTCAATCTACCAAATTTATTTTAACATTTGTTCCCCCTATTATTTTTTTACTTTTAATTCATATGTTCTACTCATCTGTCCATACCATAGATAAAAGGAGCATCAGACACAAGGTTTTCACAATCACATAGTCACATTGCAAAAGCTATATCATTATACAATCATCTTTGAGAAACATGGCTACTGGAACACAACTCTACATTTCAGGCACTTCCCTCCAGCCTCTCCAATATACCTTAACTAAAAAGGTGATATCTATATAACGCATAAGAATACCCTCCAGGATAACCCCTCAACTCTGTTTGAAATCTCTCAGTCATTGACACTTTACTTTGTCTCATTACTCTCTTCCCCCTTTTGGTTGAGAAATTTTTCTCAATCCCTTGATGCTGAGTCCCAGCTCATTCTAGGATTTCTGTCCCACGTTGCCAGGAAGGTCCACACCCTTGGGAGTCATGTCCCACGTAGAGAGGGGGAGGGCAGTGAGTTTGTTTGTTATGTTGACTGGAGAGAGAGGCCACATCTGAGCAACAAAAGAGGTTCTCTGAGTCTTGGGCCTATTTTTAAGTAGGCTTAGCCTATCCTTTGCAGGCATAAGTTTCATAGGAACAAACTCCAAGATTGAGGGCTTGGCCTATTGCTTTAGTTGTCCCCACTGCTTGTGAGAATATCAGGAATTCTCCAAATGGGGAAGTTGAATTTTCCCCTTTTCTCACCATTCCCCCAAGGGGACTTTACAAATACTTTTTTATTCACTGTTCAAATCACTCTGGGATTTATCAGGGCATCATTCTGGACAAACTACAAACTCTCATGCCCTACTCAAGGTTCCATGTACTTACGGTGTTCAATTAAACTGTCCACATAAGTTATATTAGGAACAGCACTAGTCAAGATATAAATTTTGTACCACAAAAACATTTTTTGCTTTAGTCTTACACATAAGTCAAAGTTTTAAAATATGAGTTACCATCTATTTTCAACACCCTGCAATATTGACATTCTTTTGTTCTTCCTCATGCAAAAACATTTTTTAATTTGTACATTTAGTCACTATCATTGTACACTCTAGGCATTCCTAGATTATACCATCTCAGTCTTTATCGTCTATCTTTACTTCTGATTTCATTTGTGCCCCCAGCCCTCCTCTCTCTATCATTCTCACATTCAGCTTCATTCAGTGTACTAACCTTATTGTATTACAGTTAGGTAGTATTGTGCTATCCATTTCTGAATTTTTTCAATCAGTCCTGTTGCACAATCTGTTTCCCTTCAGTTCCAATTACCCAATATCTACCCTATTTCTATCTCCTGATGGTCTCTGTTCTTAACTGAAATTCTCCAAGTTCATTCACTAATGTGTTAGTTCATATCAGTGAGGCCATACAGTATTTGTCCTTTTGTTTCTGGCTAATCTCACTCAGCATAATGTCCTTAAGGTCCATCCATATTGTTACATACTTCAAAACTTTATCGTGTCTTACAGCTGCATAATATTCCATCATATGTATACCACAGCTTGTTTAGCCACTCGTCTGTTGATGGACATTTGGCTGTTACAATCTCTTCGCAATTGTAAATAATGCTGCTATAAACATTGGTGTGCAAAAGTCCATTTGTATCCTTGCCCTCATGTCCTCTGAGTAGATACCTAGCAATGGTATTGCCGGGTCATATGGCAATTCTATACTTAGCTTCCTGAGGAACCACCAAACTGCCTTCCACAGTGGTTGTACCATTTGACATTCCCACCAACAGTGGATAAGTGTGCCTCTTTCTCCACATCCTCTCCAGCACTTGTCATTTTCTGTTCTATTGATAATGGCCATTCTGGTGGGTGTGAGATGATATCTCATTATGGTTTTGATTTGCATTTCCCTAATAGTCAGGGAAGTTGAGCATCTTTTCATGTGCTTTTTGGCCATTTATATTTCCTCTTCTGAGAAGTGTCTGTTCATGTCTTTTGCCCATTTTGTAATTGGGTTGTCTGTCTTTTTGTTGTTGAGTTGAACAATCTCTTTATATATTCTGGATGCTAGACCTTTATCTGATATATCGTTTCCACATATTGTCTCCCATTGTGTAGACTGTCTTTCTACTTCCTTGACAAAGTTCTTTGCTGTCCAAAAGTGTTTAATTTTGAGGAGTTCTCATTTATTTCTACTTTCTTCAATGCTTGTGCTTTGGTGTAAGATCTAGGAAACTGCCTCCTATTGTAAGATATTTTCCTACATTTTCTTCTAACAGTTTTATGGTCTTAGATCTAATGTTTAGGTCTTTGATTCTTTTCTTCCCTTTTCATGGGGTTTGGCAGACTGTGTGCCCTCCCCTCGAGCTCCTGGAGCTGAGCTGAGCTCAGGACATGATGAATGAATGGATGATTTTTCTACATCTAGAGGAAAATAAATGCTAGTGGCACCCATCGCTAATAGAACGAGGCCCAGGCATCTGCCTAAGGTCACTGCAGCTCCAGACCAAAGCCAGCTGCAGAGCAAGGACACAAGGGGGCCTACTTGGAAGTCTACTTGGAAAGCACTGGGGGTCCTGTTTGGCCAGGGGCAGGATGACCACCCCTTCACCCCCAGGCTGAGCAATTGAGAGCGGAGGTTGGGAAGTTGAACCACAGGGTTGGGCTTCATCTGGAGACCCCCTGGGCCTGCTTATCAGATGTTTCCTTGCTCAAGGGGAGGCTGCACATTCCAAAACCTCCCGGTCTGACTATTTTCCCAGATTGGAAAGGCCAGATCCAGGAGTTATGGAGCTTGAAGCTATATACATGCAAGGACTCTTTAAGAAAAGGACGTCAAGATATCTTACTTTTCCAAATTTTACAAAACCTTACAACAAGTGATCTCCTCGCTGAGAGCCTCACAGAGCTGGGGGGAGGAACCTGAAGGTCAAGTTCCATCAAGCCCAGGAACTATGGGGAAGCTGAATTTTTCCCCAGTGATTTTTATCCTATATATGTTGTTCACGCATTAAAGGTCCTGGTTTCAGGTTTCCTTGAATAAGTCAGTTCAGGGCCCACATTCGAAAACGAACGCGGGAACGCTACCCAGGTCATGGTTATGATTTTTTTTTACAGGAACTTTATCTTTTAGAAGCACACACTCGAGTATTTGCGTACTGTCGGATACGTGACCTGGGATATGCTTCAAAAGTATTCCCAGGAGAGGCAGGGAAGCACTGATGAGGCAAGCATGGCTGCAACGTGATGGCTATTGGAGCCAGATGATGGGGATTCTCCATTTTTGTCAATCTTTCAACCTTTCCAAAATTAGAAGTTTATTTTTAAAAAGCATCCATGGCATGTTTCTGCACACCTTGCTCTCAGTTGTACTAATTTTACTTATGCCCCATAAATGGTCATTACTTGCATCAAATGACGATGAAATATATAAAATGCACAAGTGGTTTGACCATATCCAATTGTTCTGATACTCCAGGAAGAGCCTACATGGGTTAGTACTTAGACCCATTATCCCATACATCTGCTGGAGGGTAGCCCTAAAGCGTGGGCGGGCAGGGTACCCAGGAGGAGCCCGGCCAGGCTGGGAGGGTCCCCCAGCCCCTAGAGGGACAGACTCCACCGGACCCCAGTGAGAACTTTGGATCAGAGGCAGCTTCTCCCCCTGGGCTGTCACTGTAGATGAATCTGGAGCCTGTAACTCCTTTCTCCTCCTACCCTCTGACCTCGGCAGCCAAGCCGTCACCTGCACACACTCGGTAGCTGTCTTGAGGACAGGGTGAGTGATGAAGGGATGAGCCGTGGTAGAGGGAGTCCCAGCTCAGCTAAACTGCCTGAAACATCTCCATCTTCTCTGGCAGTGAGCCAGCGTCCTGGACCAAACCACATCCAAGCCCTTGCTCCCTTCCCGAGGTCTGTGTACCTGATTGCCATGCTCTCCCATCAGCTCTTAACCTCCCTGAGCTCATTTCCTCTTCGGAAAACTGGAGCTGATATCTGTGCCAACCTTGGGATGAAATGAGATGGGCCATGCGGAATGCTTCACTAATTCCTGTCTTTCTGCCGTGCCCCTTCCCTGGGCCCTCTTCCCAGTTCAGGCCAAGCTGGCAGCCCTCTGGCCTCCTGCCTCCTCGCAGGGGCTTCCTGTGGGACCCTCACCCCAGGGGCACCGCCTGTCTGCACTCTGGGAACTCAGACTGTAGAAACCTCCAGGCGGGCTCCAGCCAGCCACGCTGACCACCTGCGTGTGCTAATTCTGCCAGAAAGACCAGCCTGCGGTTAGAAGGACAAGCATTATGGCTTCCAGAGAATTCATCGGAGAAGGGAGAAGCTGTTTGCCATTCCTGAGGCCTCTGCAGCCTGGAAGACTATGGTTTTTCAATTAAGCCAGGGCCGGTCCCAGATCTCTTATTGTAAATAGCCTTCTATCTGCTTTCCTTCTAGAGACGGGGACGGGGGAAGCCTTTAAGCCAGGGGCACTCTTTCTTTTATTTTTCTAAATGACTTCAAGTTATTTTCTCTGAATACCCAGGTAGCGCCTGCCGCATGGCCCCGGAGCGCTGAGGGGTGCCTGGCTTGGGTGGGAAGTCTGGGCAGATGAGGCAACGCTATGCATGAAGGCAGAGGCCACACGGGGAGCGGGGCACGAGTTTGGGGGAAGGGGGATCCAGGTCCTCTCTGGCTGGCCTGAGCAAGATGCACTTTGGACGCCTCTGAGCAGGAGTGGCAGGGTGACAGCTGGCTGCACAGGGTTGGCTCTGAGAATGGCGGGGAGGGCAGACCCGGGGCTGGTCAGCTCGAATGAGTTGCTGGCAGCTAGGGGATTGGATGAGATTCCCGGGAGCGTGCGCAGAGGCGAGCACGAGAGAGCCAAGGAAGAAGCAGGAGAGAAGAAGCTGAAGAAGGGAAATCACCCAAGCAGTCTAGAAAGGATGGGGAAGGAGGAGAAGCAAGAGGGAGGGGGCCAGGGAGCCCAGGAAGAAGCTTCCAGAAGGGCCTTCCGAGCAAAGCCACTCACACCCCCAGCAAATGGAATCATCAGAGGTCCCGGCTGCTGAGGCTGAGCAGGTGGCAGGACCACAAAACTTTCGGCGTCATGGTTTCCTTCCTTCTAAAGTGGAACTGATGACACTGAACTTGACTATTTTTCAGGGCCATTGCTGGGAAGAAAAAAAAGAAGAAGAAGGATTTTTAAACTATCAGGATAAACGTCACCCTACGAAAATCTTCTTATTACTGCTATTCAAAGGAAGGAGGTAGCTGGGCTCCCACCGGGAGCTCACATATCACTTAGGACACACATACCTACATCGGTTACACTTAGGGGAAGTTTAGGGACATCAAAGCTTGTCCTACTGGAGGCTCTGGATCTCACCGCCAACCCGAGGACGCCCCCCAGGTCTGCTCAGACCATATATTGGTTTAAAGACCCTGCCCAGACTTCAGCCCCAGTGAGGATTTCTCAGATTTGCAGGTAAAGTTGAAGGCAGCTCCTGCAACTAAAAATAAAAGCCATTTCTACAGCGTCACTCTGCTTATCATAATCCCATTTGCTGCCTCCAACGTCTGCAGCTTAAAATCAGTGCTGCCTCCTCACCTGGAGGATAGAGAGACAGGAAATGAGCCTGAAAGCAACCTAAAGTTTTCGAGCATCATTAGTACTTTTATGCAAATGACCTGCAGGCAGCTTCCTGAGCTGGGCCTAAGATAACAAGGGGGGCGGTGGGGAGCAAAGAGAAGTCCTGTGGCCCTGGGAGAGGGTCCCAAGGGCATATCTGCCTCCCCTGCTGGCTCCAGCTTTCGGGGGCTTTCCAAGTGGTTTCCATGGCACCCACCCCTCCGTTATCCTCCCCCACCATCTCTCCTTCCTCTCACCTTGTGTCACCAAGCCAGAGGAAGAATGAAATGAGTGTGACTAATAGGCTGATATCAAGAAGCCATGTGTGTGTGTGTGTGTGTGTGTGTGTGTGTATGGGGGGGGGGGTGGGGGTGGGGAAAGCAGAGAAAGCTGGGGCTGCCCTCCGAGAGAGCGGGCTTGGGTCCCTCCCAGGGCGCCGAGGGCCTTTCTGTAGGGAAGTGAGGGGAACTGAAGCAAAGTCAACGACCACCCTAACTCATCCTTGGACTGCAGCCCCGGAGCCCTGAGACACCAGACCTGGCCGCAGATCCCCTTCACATCTTTGGTTCTTTCATGCACCCTTCACCATCTCTTCACCTGCCACTTCCTAATGGGGTCTGACCTCCCATCTGATCTTAGCCGGACCTGCGCCTGTGTTCTCTCTGCCCTACAATCACTCAGAGAAGGAGGTAAGGCAAAGCCACTGGAATTCAACAGGAATCATCAAGCACAGGAGAGTGGGCAGGAGGCGGTCAGGGGCAGCCCCCAAGCCGGCCCCCGCCCAGACGGGCCTCCCAGCTCCTGTCCTTCCCCGCCGCAGACTCCACCCCACGGGCAGCGTGAACTGAAATGCCGCCCCTCCCCTGTCCTCCGGTCCCCAGCTGTTGTGATCAGACCCTCGGCAGCCGCGACTGGGAAGGACTTCCAGGCCTTCTGCTTCCCCTTTGATCCTCCGTTTCCCTCTCCCCCTTTTCTTCTTTTGAAAACTGCTCATTAATCGTGGGAAAGGTAGCATGAAAAGGAGAGAAACCAGGGCTCGGAATGAAATCCTCCAGCGCACGGCAGTGGCTTCGACTTGGGAGCGTCGCAGCTGGAGGGTCAAGTGGGCCCAGGAGCAGGAGGCTGGCGGGGCCTGCAAGGTGGGCTGTCCTGCTCCCGGTCTTCGCAGCCAACAGGGGAGAACCACGGGGGACGGGCCCTGCTGCCGCAGCCCTCGCTGGCACCTGTTGGAGAACCAGAATCTCCAAAGGCCACTTCCTTCCCCACCCAAGGGCGAGGGGGCTTAGACTCAGTGGCGGCGTCCCCGACCTGAGATGGAGCAGGTCACCCCAAGGACGCCGGCCACCACGGCTCCTCTCCCACCTGGACACCTGGACACGTGCCCACTGCCCTCTGGGGAAGCGAGTCGGCTGCCCACCCCAGGCTCCCCGGGCCCCAACTGGGTTTCGGACCTCTAGAAGACCCTGGCTGGCCTCCATCTTGAACTGACCTTCCTGGCAGACCCTCGCCTTAGCCACATGAGAAAGCCTAGGACCCACATTTAAGAAAGAGCCAACTAGAGCAGACCCACTGCCAGCCGCTCCCCTCTGGGCCTGGCATCTGGCCACTTCCCAGGAAGGAAGCTGCCCCCGGCTGCCCACATGCAAAGCAGCCACTTGTCTTTGGGGGGTCTGGGTCAAGGTGTCCATGGGGTGTGGGGGCTGCTACAAGGTACAACTCAGCCCAGCTGCATGTCTCTGAGAGAAGCTGCTTTGCCCAGTGGATAGGCTCTGTCTGTCCAGGGTTCACACACCACCTCCCCCTTTTTTTGCTGCCGCCAGGACTGTGCCCCAATTTCCTGGCTGTAAACTGGAGACAGGGACAGCATCAGCTCTCTGAATGGTTGCACACGTTGCCACTGGTAAAGCACTTAGAACGGGGCCCGGCACACAGCAGGAGTGCGGCATAAGCATGCAGCCAGGCGCATGGGGCAGCACCCTGAGATCAGGGCCCAGAAGAAGCCACCCACCAAGCCAGGTGTATACCTCCAGCTCCCAGCCCAGCTCTCTTAGGACACAAAGACTGAGAACACATATGCCCCAGCCCCTCAACTCAGAGAGCTCAGCCTGTACCCCCTGGAGCCCCAAACCCATTGCCTTCTCCCCTGTGGCCAAGGCAGGGCTGGGCTGGACATGTCATTACAAAGAACATGGTCCTTGGGCCAGAGAAAGAAAGCAGGCTGCGGGCCAGGTGGCTGGGCTGCTGCCTTGGGGTTGCTCCCACACTGCACACCTCCAGGGGGCACCATTTACACCCTGTGGGCAACCTGAACAACAGAACGTGGAGGCTCCTGGAAGAAGCAGGCTGAGATGCCCTGAGAGGGCCCGGAGTTCTGAGAAGGGAGAGACCTGGGCACCAGTAAGGGGTGGGGGGCAGGATGGGGACGTGGGTCTTCCTTCTCCTGGAGCACGATGACCTAGCTTTGCCATCGAGACTGAAAAGAGGTAAGGAGAAGCCCTTCGCACACTTACTCTCCCGAAACCCTGTTGCATCCGTCTCTAAAGTGACTCTCTCACCACAGTTCACCCCCAACCCCGCCACCCAGAGCTGCAGGTGCCATAGTGAGAGGATGGTTTCCTCGGAGCCTCTGCCCCTGGGAGCCTTCTGCTCTGCGACAGCCGCAGCCAGCTCAGGCCAAGATGTGCCCAGTCCTCACGAAGCCTCCTGCAGTCCCAGGAAGACAGATGCACAGACAGGGGGACAGAGCCAGGCCTGCCCCTGCATTGGAGGGGGACAGGTCGGGGGACACAGCCTGCAGGAGACCCAATTTCCTCAGCAGATGGGTGTGTGCCTTTGGGAACATCCCCAGCAGCTGCACACGCCCAGCACCCAGCACCGACTGGGGAAACTGACACAGGTGTGTGTGCAAATGCAGCTGGGCGGGGAGGGCTGGGGGAGAAGGGGAGGGGAAACACCTAAGTAAAAGCTCTGCTGCCCAGCAGACCTGCCCAGGAGACAGATGTGTCAGCTCTGTTCGCTGTGGCCTCCCCAGCCCCTGGCACACAGTAGGTGCATAATAAAAGAGCTGCCTGCCCGACAGATTATGCAGGTGATACAACGCCAACAGGAAGTCCTTGTCACAGGATGTGGCCACTGCGCTTCCTCCTGGCTCCAATTCTTTCTCTGTCTTCACTGGCCGGCCCCGCCCCTCCCTGCCCCCTCTCCTGGTCGTGGTCACGGCCACCAGCAGGCCCCGCCCCGGAGAGTAGCTGCCGTGTGTCTTCACTTCGCAAGGGCAGGCGTCTCCTCGCCCAGGCACAAGGGGATTTCCTGACCATTTCTATAGCCAGGTGACGTCAGCTGTTTTCTAGCATTTAGCTGGAGTCTCCCAGGCCTGCTGTGGGTAAGCCCCGAGGCCCTGGAGACCAGCGTGGCTGCTGGTTTCTGCCCAGCATTTGGAGCAGTTCAGACAGCGCTGCCTCCAGAATCTGGGATCGGAAGAACACGGCCTCACAAAAGGCTTGGCAAGACCAGACCCCCCTGTCCAGTTGGTGCCCCTGGCTGCCAGGGCGTCTTGCCATGACGATGGCATTTGGGACTGAACCCCCCAAGGCGAACAGACACCTCCAGCCAGCTTGACCGCTGACCCAGGGTCTGGGATCTACCCAGTGAGCCAAGAGCTGGCCTGGATGCGTCCTGGTTGGGACCAGAGGGGCCTGGCCTCTGGGTGGCCCCCAGTGGGCAAGGCGAGGCTAGGCCCTCCTCCAGAGGGTCTTCAGGAGGTGTCCACACAGCCCCTCCCCCCGAGAGCCCATTCTGTAGATTGTCACCCTCAAGGTCAAGGGCTTCCCGTGCAGAGAGTCCCCAAGACAGGCAGCCTGGCCATGCCCCGTACACGCTCTGGCTGCCCCAGAATGGACCTGCCCCCTCCCCTCCTAGCCTGGAACCCAGGACCGTATCATCTCACCCAGCAGGACATTTCAGCCCTCCCCAGAAGAGCTGCTATTTAAGGCAACGAGGAGACCCTTGGCCCCTCTCCCCAGGAGACAAGGGGACTCCCTGCGAGAGGTCTGGGGACCTCATAGGCATCACGACAGGAGCCACTGCATGTACCCCCGGGCCAAAGGTCTCTCCGTCATCCTCCAATGTAACACTAAGTCTTCTTGTGCTAACCTAGAGCTGGAACCATCAAAAGATTGGAAGCTCCAAACAGCCCCCAGGAAGCTCCTGCTCCACGGAGGAAGAAAGGTTCGCGCTCCATAGGAAGGAGAAGGGGTCCAGAGTCCAGCGCCGGCCGCTTCCCCTAGCAAGCCAGGTCCCCTGGCAGCGACTGCCCCCATTGCCCCATAGGCCTGTTCAGCAGGGGAGCAGCGCGTGCTGATTGCTGGCTGGTTGCCATGGCAACCGCTGATGAGCCTGCATCTGGGGCTCTGCGGAGCCCCCACCTCCATGCTGCCTGCCGTGGGTGCAGCGAGAGCTTGGCTGGGACGGCAGGGTCCATGGGGGGAGAAGAGCTGGAGGGGTGCGGCGTGGGGGGCTGGCTAGACATGCGGGGTGCCCTCCTCAGACAGGCGACCTCAGGCCATCTCAGGTAGGTCACAGGTTCCGGGCACAGGGCTCGGCTCTCTGCACTGGGAAAGTGTGTTTAATCCACACGTATCTCATGGGCCTCCGTCATGTGCCAGAC